>JAMQGT020015221.1:0-33300 GCA_024447675.2 Pterophyllum scalare | reverse complement strand
AAAGTACTGTTTATTATTATTATTATTATTATTATTATTATTATTATTATTATTATTATTATTATTATTATTATTATTGTTATTATTATTATTATTATTATTTCTTAACAAGCACTCTATCTATAAATCAAAGCATAGATGAGTTGGACGACAAAGGCCACTACTCTATTGCTGCTGACACCCAGGGGTAATTGCCTGCTCCACCTACTGAATCCCAGGTGGCTATTCCATCAATTAATAAATGCATACCCCCTCTCTCAAGCACCAAAGCACATAACATACTATGACACAACACTCATAAAAATCAGACACATTACCTTAGAGGAGATGTAATTACTCATCAAGCACTAAGCAATAGATCAAGATCTAACTTACTGGATGTTAATATGGGGACTAAGTTCAATGTCTTTCAGAGGGATTAACCGTACCACTGTTCTGTCAATTAATGGTTTCATTATAATCAAATCAGATTTATTTTATTTTTCTCTGACAAATATTTTAAATAAGAAAACATTTCCCACAATCTTTACAGAGTAGATGTGTGCCTGTTTCACAGAAATGACACTACAGAATAAAGAGCAGTGATCTGCAAAATCGTTTTGCTGTTGAAACATCACGATTTCCTTCCAAACTGTCTCCACCGCTGGTAGTTTCTCTTTAATTTCAGCCACAATTACCAGAGACCTTATCTCATTTATATGGTAATAACACCTTTTGAAATGTATTCTGGCAGCACAGATCAGAGCTAAGCAGGGTTGGCCTTTTCCAGCTGGGCTCCGTTGACTTGATTTCCGGCTGACTGCACTGACCACGAGGGGTCCTGTCTGAGGGCTTTCGAGCCGCAGCTCTGCAGCTTTGTAGAATTGGGAAATTTAATTTTAATATGATCATATTCTTAATACATAATGTCGTCCTTTGTTTTGAGACGCACGCACAAGGGGTAGTTTGACCTTAGCTGTATTATGAGCAGCAGAGGTGTTGTTGTTGGTATTTTTGTTGTGCTCAACCTGCATCGGCAATCAACAGAGATAACAGAACAGAGTGTGACTAACATAAACATCAACTGAAACATGCTAGTTGTAATGCCTCCCCACTGCTGTGTGGATGTTTACACACATACCCAGATTTCATACATGTTCACATTGGCTATGTGATAACCTACTTCGTTCAGTTACGTGTGTTGCTACCTAGAAGTAGTAAATGCATGAATTAGCTTTTCAACATCACTCTGAGACAGGATGTTTCTAATTTTAGAAATATTGTGCAACGCAAGAAAGCGGTCCTACATGTTTCTTTAATATGAGATATCCATAAGATCCTTTGCAACATTCACTAATGCTGTTTCTGTACAGTATTGAATTCTGAAACCTGACTGAAACTCTTCAAATAAACCATTCCACTGCAGATGATCAGTTAGCTGTTTCACATGGCTCTTTCAAGAAATTTTGAGATAAAAGAAAGCTAATTAGCTAAGACAGCTGGGTTAAGTGCACCTGTCAGTGGGAGCGGAGTTTAGGTAGCTGCTCAGCACTGTGTTGGCACATGGCACTGAAGAAGATAATAGTGGAGAGGAATTATTTCCTTAAACTAATCACGGGCATTTTCAGAAAGACATTTACTGTAATAAATTTATTCCCTACTGTTGTGTCATCTATTATTGTAAATTTAAATGTTGTTAGGAAATGATCAGACAAAAGAGTGTTTTGAGGGAATACTGTCAAATGTTCAGTTTTGATGCACAAGTTCTAGAGCAGAGGAGGGCAATTCATTTTTTCAAGAGGCCACATGAGAAGCTCGAGTTCTCTTGGAAGACCAAAACAACAATAAGTTCAACTTAATTCTGCTCAATATTTAATTCCTCCCATAAAAATGTGACAGTTTTGATGGGCCGCTACTGATACTGAAAAGAGTAAGGAATCTGTTACATTCAAAATGTGAAATTGTGGAGTAGGGCAAATACAGAAGTAATAAACAGTAAAAGCAATCAACAATTGCATCACCACAGTAAAAGTAAGTATAGTAATAGTAAAGAATTAAGCAGAAAGACAGACCTGAAGTGCTTTGCCAGAAGTGTGTTGGACTGCAGGCCACTGAGCTCAAGCTGAACATCACTGGCTGCATCATCCACATTGCACATTAATCAAGGAAAAAAAAAAGTGAATTTCCTCCTCAAGTCATTAAAAGTCTTGAAAGCACCTTGAAAGCTCACCATGCAGTGCTTCTAACATGTGTGGGTACTGGCAGAGTTGATCTGCTGATGGTTTGGCTTCCTTCAGTGTAGGCAAGTGTGTGAGAATGTTGTCCTTTATTTGGCTGGAGAGAAGCTGCAACTTTCTCATGGAAGCTTTTACCAAGGTGCACTTTCATGCACAAAAAGGCCCTTACATTGCAGTTTGACATTAAGTTCATTCATTATTGCAGTCACATCTACAGCAAATCCAAAGTCTGCAATCCAGTCTGAATCTGAAAGCTGGAGGATGTCATTGCTCTCAGGTTCCGTCCTCTAATCACTTTTCCCAGGCTGAGCCACCTGACAGATGTGAGGTAGCCTATGTCAATCTCATTATCCTCCAAAAGTGCAACAAACTGTCTGTGGTTTAATGCTCCTACCCTGGTGAAACAAACTCTTTTAGTCACAACATCAACAACACGGTTCATTTTTAGCACTGATTTACCAAAACACTTCCTGATGTAAAATACAGTGTAAACACACCAACTTCTGTTCAGGGTTCATTTCAGTCACTTTGTCCTGCATCCTCTTCAAAACATTTTTCCCCGTCAGATTTGGAGAACCATCCATTGTCACACCCACCATTCTGTCCCACTTCAGTCGTCGCTTGTCCAAACATGCGTTTACCTCCATGAACAAATCACTTTCAGTTGTTGTCCTTTTCATTGCCTGCATAGCTGCCAGCTGCTCCATGGTTTTAAAATCCGTAGTTTTCCCATGTACAAAGATGAGTGACCAGGCTGTGTCACGTACATGGCAGCTCTTATCCAAAGCTGAGGAAAAAAAGTCAGAGTTGACCGTTCTGTTCTGCAGCTGAAGCAGATTTCCAGAGATGTCCTCAATCCATCTTGTTAGGGAGAGCAGCACTTTCTCAAATGTTTGTTGTTTCAATTGGATGATGCTCAACTTTATCTATCCATAAAGCCAGATGACAGACATGAAAGACAAAAAGGCCTGGGTGACCTCTAATTTCCTGCTTCTAAATTAAGATAAACTGAAGTTTTGTACTCAGCCCTACAAATCTTCGAAAAACAATATCTAACCAGATAGTTGCTCAGGATGGCATTACCTCGGCCTCAATTAACACTGTGAGTAATCTTGGAGTCATTTTTGACCAGTGCATATATTAAGCAAATATGTAGGACTGCTTTTTTTGCATTTGCACAATAGCTCTAAAATTCTCTCTCTGAACTAAATCACAAAGGATGAGACAAAGAAAGCAAAACAAAAATGAAGGCACAAGGAAAAATTAACTCTCAAAATAAATAACTAAATGGGGGAAACACAGACACATACTGTAAATGAACTTAATACAGGAAGACTGACACAAGAGGATGGAACACAGAGGAAGTAATTAAACTCTAAATGACTATGACACTACATTGGACAGCCAAGATGGTGATAGAACACTGCCCTAAGGACAGGGCTGAGCAGTGCTGCTTTTTACCCCACAGTGGCCAATGCTTAAGCTACAACAGGCCTCCTCCTGCATCAGTAGGGCAAAGGAGCTCTTTGCATTTAAAGAAGAGGACACAGCTTCCTTCAACTAAGAGACCAAAGTTATTGAATATCCTTTTCAGCGATGGGGATCCTTAATTATTTTTCTACAGTAAAGACCAAGAGAACTAAACTACACACAGAAACAAGGAAACTCACACAGACAATAAACTGGGAAACACTTCCTAGAATTATAAACCAAAATATAAGAAAAACACACAAAACCAAATATAAATAAATCTGTAAACTACTTAACCAATAACTATAATTCCAAAACAACAGAAACTCAGAATGCTAGAATAATCATGGAAACAAACAAAATAAAACTCAGACCAACAATAATAAAAACTGGATCTCTTGAAAAACTTCCAAAACTAACCCAAGAAAACCCAGAGACCATAAAAAGATTAGAATGTTTGTTTTTACCATCACTACAGCTCATAGAAACATCTAGATATAAAATAAAATGAGTTTAAAGAAAAGTATGAAGACAACTTTTGAGTTTACTTACCAAACATTGAGATCATACGTGGATCAGTCTTCACAACATTTGGCTAGAGAACAATCACAGATTTACATATGAATACTATACATTTATTATATATTAGGCCTTATAATAATACTTATAATTACACAGATATCTCTTAAGATTAAGCCTAACGACATCTTTAATGAAACACATAAAGTGATGCAATTAAAAGAAGTAATAAAGTTAAAAGATCTAACACTTAGCACTATGCAGAATAGAACTTAATTCTGGAGGAACATGGCATGGCTGGACCAACACCAGGTATCTATACAGCAACAAAATCAAATAGTATATCTTTCTATATGTGAAAATATGATAAGAAAAAGTCATACTAAACTTAAACAATAGTGAAAACGGCTAAAAACACTATATGAGATTTTTAAAATTTTTTTATGTACCTTCATCAACTCATGAATGCATTTTCCTTACAAATGTGACACCGTTTAGGGGCAACTAAACAGACAATATAAGATTTATTGCCAAGAAGCATTGTTACAACTAAGAACTAATCAACCAAACACAATATTCTGCTTGGTTTTAGTTTGACTTCTGGTTTGTTTTTATTTCTTTGTTTGCTTCAGTTTAATCTAGCTCTCCTAAGTATTTAGAAGTATTTTGTTGACAAGTCCTTGTGTTTCCTGTTTTGATGCTTCCTGTTTTATATTAACAGTCATGCATCTCTGGTGCTTTGTCTCTATGTTTTACTTCCCTTGTCTTGCTATCCCTGAGTTTTGTTTGTGTCTCATGTTTTTCCCTGCAGGGTCCTCTTATATTTTTGGATTTTGTTATTTTATACTCTGGATCTACACTAGCTGCAATAAAGGCTTGCTTTTTGTTTATTTCCATCTGCCTATGAGTCTGCCCGCATTTCATGACAGTTCCATCCATTGTCAGTAACAGTTGCCTTGACTTTGCATGACAGTCCATAGCTACAACATTGTATGTGTGTCATTCTTTCATTTGTTTGCAGGTGGTTGCAACGTTTTCTGATGAAAATTGCTTGGATGAATCCTTTGGGCAGCCTTTCCTCAGAAGGTTTACTGTGGCTAGACCAAATGTCAGCAACCACAGACAAATATAAAAGACAAAAATGGATGGATGGATATCATTTTCTAAGACAAATGTGTAACACCAAATATACTGAAATTCTACATTTGATGAGGTCACAGTAAAAACACAGTGTACAGGTTCATTTAATTCATCTCTCAGTTCTATCAGGTTGAGGTCAGGACTCTGTGCAGGCCAGTCAAGTTTTTCCATGTCAAACTCACTCATCCATGTCTTTATGGAGCTTGCTTTTGTATGCTGGTGTGCAGTCATGTTGGAACAGGCAGAGGCCATCCCAAGCTGTTCCCACAAAGTTAGAAGCGTGAAATTGTCCAAAATGTCTTGGTATGCTGAAGCATTAAGAGTTCCTTTCACTGGAACTAAGGTGCTGAGCCTATCTCTTTTAAAACAACCCCACATCCTAATACTCCATCTGTGCACTACACACCTTAGCATCCACTAACCCCACTCTGTGATTTTACATGGCCTACTGTCGCGGCTGAGTTGCTGTCATCTCTCATTCTCTTCCTCTTTGTTGACAGTGGGATTTAGTAGCAAGGAAATTTCACAACTGGACTTGTTGCACAGGTGCCATCCTATCACAGTACCACGCTGGAATTCACTGAGAGCGGCCCATTCTTTCACAAATGTTTTGTTATGGTCCAGGATCATGTATATGCTGTTTATCTGTTTGGCCCCTCCCACTGAAGTGTATCTGAGTGTGTGTGCTTTGTTCTCTCCGCCCTCCAAGGTGTGTGTGTGTGTGTGTGTGTGTGTGTGTGTGTGTGTGTGTTTGGCTGTTACAGGTGGAGATTGCTGATTGGACAGTAGCCTTTTAGGCTCCAGCTTACAGCCACCTCATGCCTCTCCCTGTCTTCTCCAAACCCAACACACAGCCAGCCATTTAGTTGGTGATTAGAGTGTTGTGTGAGAATTGTGAGAGAAAGGTGTGACCTAATTTGTATACCTAGTCTCGTAGTTGCAAGCCTGAGTTTTGTAAATATTTTTGTACATAGAAAATGTTAAATACTTGCCAATGTATATATTGAGCACTACAACAGTTACATAGTGGTGAGAAGTAATTTGTTTTTTACACTGTTTTTCTCTTGTTTACCGGCTAGGAGCTTAGGTTAGATATTTGTCTTTTGTTTGCCTTTTGTTTGTGGTTAGGGAAGATTAGGGACCACTAGAACCTGTGTTTGTTGCTTTGGCATTGCTCACATTTGAAGAAAATAAACTGGGGCCTAGCATCCTCAGCTATTCTGTGTTGCTGGCATTTTCTTGGTAGTGGTTAGAGTGGGGAGTCACACCTCATGTTATGTCTAGGTTACCCCTTGGTTGGGGACGTAACAGTTTGTAGAAGCAGGTGCTTCGAATTCAATCATTTGGATGGGTGACTGAATACTTTTGGCAACATAGTGCACATACAAAGCGCACACAAAAAAGCCAAAGGTGAAATAAAGGATGGCAAAATATGTTAAAAATCTATAAATAGACAAAACAAAGAAAATCTTTTACAAAGATTGGATGATGAGCATTTTATTTAAAATTTAACATTGACAGGATGTGAAATAAAAAGTTTAATTAAAGCTATAACTAACATTAATAAAGGACTGTTTATTGACATAGTCATGTAGTGGTTTTCAAAGATCCTCTTTATATCATTAGGGATCCCTCTGGGAGTGTGTGAAATTTTATTCTAATGGATGTATACTGGCTGAAGGAATTTCCATTAATGATATCCACTCTCACAAAATCTGTTCTCATTTAATGTTTTTTTTGTTTGTTTGTTTGTTTTGTTTTGTTTTTGTTTTAGCAGTTGTGGCTTCCACAAGGTCTGGTTTAAAATACTTACCTTGAATGCATAGCTTTCATAAATGTGCATGTTATTAATGCAACAGTTTAGTTTGCAATGTTTGATTTGGAAACAGAGAACAGCGTTCAGATGAAATATAAAAGATGCTCATCTGTTGACCAGAGACGGGCAGTCTAATCAGGTGAAATATTTTGGTTCGGTTAGATCAATTGGTTTGAGCAACTATAAAATACAGTGCTACATGCAGTGTAGCACTGCAAGTAGCACTGTCTCAGTCTTTATTTAAATCTACAGTAATGTAAAAACACTGATAAACCAAAAACAGCTAGTCCTATGAAGGTGTCCTGTCATACTATCCTATACACCAACATGTGAGCAACAGATCCTTTAAATTCTACAAGTTATAAGATTGCACATCCATTTATCCATCAGTCCATCAATCATCCAACCATGGCAGTGTAGTGTTAAGATGATAAGCACTGCCGCCTCACGGAAGAAAGGCTCTGGGTTCGTATCTCCTGGTCTCTGGGCTTTTGTCTGTAGATTTTATATGTTTGCTCTGTGCTGCTTTTCTTCCAGCTGCTTGTATTATTGTGTTGTATTCTACAATTCTGTTGTAAATATTCCTTCAGCTTTCCATCTCTTTCTTTCATCCAGACTGCAGTGTGATGAGCACCATGGACCCCTTCCTGTGCATCACTCTCCTGTTCATCCATAGTCTTCTCCCATTGGTGCTGGCCCACTGAAGAGACTTCAGCTAAACTTATGTCAACCTGCAGAATTTTCACTTTCTGTACCAAACAGAAGTCAGCAGCAGTGCTCACCAGAAAAAGGGGTGCACATTCAATCAATGTACATGTATGGTGTTGCAACACATCACTGCTCGGAGTAAAAGCAATGCAAGACAAAATGCAGGAGCCTGATACACAAGACTGGATAAAACAGGAAGAATCCTCTGTCATGGGTGTAGATGAAGCTTTACGACTGCTGATAGTGGACAAAAGAAATGAGCTAATAGTAATAATTGCAGAATCATGAATAATCCACAGAAAGCCTGTGCAGTGTCACCTCTCCACTCTACCACTCCTCACTGCCCACACACATCACTTCACTGTGATTCCGCTGTTCATGTGATATGATCAGGAAGACATGTGACCATTATGTCTTTTTCTTTCAGAGGTGTTCACAAAGACCTGTCGATATCCTTTATTTTTCTGCTGCCATATCAAGTTTGTCATTATGTAGCTCTACTGTTCAATGAGTGTGTTTGTCTAATGTGTTTTCCCACCTTCTTCCACACAGATATACACACATATTGTCTCATACCTGTGTTCCATAATTAATACGCTGATATATTTTTAGTAAGACAAGGCATACCTTACCTCTGATGCTAATCACCTCCAATTATGTTTATTTTTATTAAATATTTGGATCATAGTGACACATTTCATTTCTATTACATCACATGATTTACTTACGACAGCTGAGAGTAGTTCCTAATAAAAAGTAGACTACAAACTTCTGTATGTAAAAGCTCTTCTTTCACCACTGGGACACAGAGAATGACAGTCAGTAATTCTTCCTACTCACAGTGTCATGCTAGGAAAACTGCTTCACTACAATAAAATCTAAAATATGATGCCAACATTTCTCATCTCAACAGCTCTCTGGGACCATCTCTTGAGAAAATGTTTTTCAAGATAAAGGGACCAGATTTTTAGATAATTTTCCAGTGCACATCTGCTGGTGCTAATATTTGGGTGACTTTGACCAGTAATAAAGAATGTTGATGTTAGGTTGAGAACTCAAAGGCAGCACACAGAGTTATAGGTACAGAGTCTGTTTACTTTACCAAGTGTCCCTTTGGATGCTTTGTGTTTTGCACTTTGGCTATTTATTTCACTTACTGATTTGTTTGGTTTTAAACTCATTTCTAATTACTAAAAACTACTCGGTTCTGTTTACTAAGGGAGTGTTTTGGTTTAAAAGGTAAAGACCCTTTAATATTAGAATGAAACCCCAACAATCATGTTTCTAATTTTATAAACATTGCACAAAAGCAGCCCTACATATTTGTTTAATATGTGCATTGAAGGACATATCCTGGTCAAAAATGAGTCCAAGATTCCTTACAGTGTTACAAGGTAATGCCATTCAGACAAGTATCTGATTAGACACCATGTTTCTAAGGTTTTTTTCTGAATTTAGAAGCAGGAAATTAGAGGTCATCAATGTATTTATGCCTTTAAGGCATTCCTGCAGTTTAACTAATTGGTGTGCATCATCTAGTTTCATGGATAGATAAAGCTGTGTATCATCTGCATAGCAAATGTCTGAAATGTTTTGTAATGAAAATGTATAGTGTTAAAAAATATTGTGTGTGAAGAAGACTCCCTATTTAGGTGAACAAATTTGAGTCTATTAGATAGATATGATTCAAACCACTGCAGTGCAGTACTTTTAATACCTATGGCATGCTCTTATCTCTGTAATAGAATATAATAGTTTACAGTATTGAACCAGCATTCAATACTGTAAACTATAATATTCTATAATATAATATTCTAGGTCTAACAGGACAAGCACAGAGATGAGTCCACCGTCAGAGGCTGTAAGAAGGTCATTTGTAACCTTCTCTAATGCTGTTTCTGTACTGTGATCAATTCTGAAACCTGACTGAAATTCTCCAAATAAACCCAGAGGTGGCTAAAGTACAGACATTCTTTACTTAAGCAGAAGTACAAATACTTGTGTTAAAAATACTGGATCTGCATCTGTTATGTAGAACACAAGCAGTGAAAGTTAATTTTAAAAAGGACTACTCTATTTTTAGTTGCCTACAATTTAAAGGGTGACTCTGCCTCCATACCTGACTAAACACAAAAATTAGTACAGTCAGGGGTTAAAGTGTGATTCAAAACTTGGGGGAACCCTAAGCCTGGTTGTAGTAGCTTTGTGTGAGGAAAAGAATCACAACTTTCTATTGTGAGTTCCAGTAAATTTTCTTGGTGTGTAGGCTGTGATCATCTGACCTGTGCAGCTGCTGCTTCTGCTCTGAGGTTTACTGCTTTTTGTGGGTGAACTGAATTCAACAAGATATTTTAGCTGATTTCCATCCCCTCCACTTACATTATACTGTTCATACTGCCTTTATACTGACAGTATACAGGTTGTATAAATGTTGAATTCAGTGAATGGATCTAAGCATTTCTGCTACACTTGATGTAACCTAACTCTGACCATGAATGCCGACACTGTGCACCAGTCCAACACAGAGCTTTACTGTCAATACGTTACAGCAAACTAACCTGTTTATCCTGCACTAAGCTACAGAGTATTTTCATATAGTCTTTGAATAGCAAAAAGTTAGCATACATGAGTCCCTACCTTTAAATATAACTTCTTTTTTTCCTCTCCTGCCCTATTTCTTACATCTTTCTCCATCTCTGAGTGAAGTTATCGCTCATTCTTTCCTCTCCCTTAGAAATACAGCAGCTGGGCAGCTAGCTAGCAGATACACTGTGTGACAAACTGCACACAGTTTGTGTGTTTGCTGATATTTGTTGAGCTGCATGTAAAATTGCTGCTACTTACAGTAATAACCGTTACTCCCTTTATGCTTGCTCTTCTCCTGTAGCGCTAACTATATGCTGTGATCACAACTTATGGATATATGCGCTCAGTCAGGCCCACTAAATGATAAAAAATTATATGGTTTTGCCTCTTTCATGTCTTTGTATGTGATAATCCCTGGGGATATATGCCAATGAGATTGACTTTTATGTATTATTGTTCCTGCATTTAGGCTCAGCTCGGTTTGATGTTTAAAGGTTAGCAGTGAAATAAAGACTTCCCTCAGATGTGTTAAACCTAGAGTAATGAGCCTGTTTTGAAAATTTAAGGAGTAGAAAGTAGAGATATTTGTGTTAAAATGTAGTGAGTAAAAGTAAAAAATTGTCAGAAAATAAATACTCAAGTAAAGTACAGATACCTGAAAATTCTACTTAAATACAGTTACAAAGTATTTCTACTTTAAACCTTCTCTTCTGTTGAAAGTAACGAAGTATTTCTACTTTGTTACTTTCCACCTCTGAATAAACCAAATAAAAATAAATAAATTGATAAGTTAACTGTTTTACAACTACTCGTTCAACAATTTGTGAAATTGAAGGAAGGCTAGAAATTGGCCCATTATTAGCTAAGACAATTGGCTCAAGTGAAAGTTTTTTAAGTACTGCCACCTTAAAGACCTGTGGTATGTAGCCTGGTAATAAAGACAGATGAATCATATTTAAACTTATAAGATAGGATAGTCTTTATCAGTCCCACAGTTGGGAAATTCACATTATTATGGCAGCAAAATTGATAGAGCAATAAAAAAAACAACTTATAACAAAATACTATACAATAATAAAGCAAAATGTACAATATATAAGGTAGGGAACAAAAATGTAACCTATACATATACACTATGTAAAATGTACAGTTTATTGACTTTAACATTGACAGTCCAGATATCAGCAGTTATTAACAACAGTGACATTGTGCACTGAAAAATGACATGGTTGAGAGTGACAGATGCCTTTCACTAATGCTGTAAACCCAGAGCATCAGGGCACGGAAGCCAAAAGAGACCTTGTGTATACATAAGCCACACCAGCAGGTTTGAAAACTAGCACCCAGCTGCCATAGGGCAGGCAGCAGGGTACACCCTGTACAGGTTACCAGCCTGTCGCAGGGCTAACACAGAGAAAGAGACAAGCATTCCCACCTATAGGCAATTTAGTATCACCAATTAACCTACACCCACTAACTGCATGTCTTTAGACTCTGGGAGGAAACCAGAGTACCTGGAGAAAACCCACACAAACACGGGGAGAACATGCAAACTCCACACAGAAAGACCCCGGCCAAGGTGGAATCGAACCTAGGACCTTCTTGCAGTGAGGCAGCAGTGCTAACCACACCATGCTGCCCTAAAAACTAATACCTGCAGACAAAAATGGGTTGAATGTATGAATACGTAATATTGTGAAATTATACAAATGCACAAATGCAGAGTCAGATGAAACATATTATTTTTTCTTCTTTGAAATGCTTTTAGTTTAGCTGTATTCATAAAGTGCTTCCACTGGAAATAAGAGGGGAACAAATAAATAAAAACAACAGGTTTAGCAGGAAAGAAGTTAAAGGATCACCATATTTTTCAGAATGTGTTCTAAATAATTACAAAATCAGAGTTGCGATAACTGTCACAATCTGAACAAGGTTGAGTTCACACTCTAAACTAGCTATGTAAAAATACTGCAAATACCAAAAATAGAATAATCATTATTATGTGCTGACAGGAGAGGTTTGGCAGAATCACATCAGTTCAGAGACCTTCATGTAAGCTTGTTTGAAATGTAAGCTCACTTAGACCATACAGAAGGATTGTTTGGTATGCTTTGAGTGATTAAAATGATTTCTGAAAAGCACAAACCCTCATGGATATCCTAACTAGATATTGAGAAATATAGATTTCATGAATAAATAAGACATCAGCAGGCAGCTGCCTGGAGCTTTGCACTATAGCTCAATTTGCAATGCAGCTCTCAGAACTAATCTCATCTCATGGAGGTTGATCCAGGCAAAGAGAACGTGACTAACCTGAATCTTACATAAGCCATTCTGTGTCCTGCAAAACGAGAGCACACCACAAGGATACATACTCACCTTATCTCACCACCCAATAAAATAAGCAATGAGCTAGCAGAGTTTCAGGATGGACAGAGGTACTCCATAAATGAGCTACAATTAAAGCTGTATACACTGTATGGATTATTTGATATTTACTTCCACAGAGGCGTGTTTTACCTACAAAATTTGAGCCCCCCACCCCCCACCCAAGAAAAGACATAGCCCTATAATTGCTGTCAAAGTGAGCTATGGTTTTAAGATTATGACAGAATAAGTGGATTTAGCAAGATAAAGCACTTTATTAACCATCAAAGTAAATGTGATTATATATTGTAATATTAAGTCAAAGTAATAAAGAAATGGCTCAAGTTCTCGTGGGCAGTACATATTGCTTTAAACTATTCATGGACTGTGTTATTAGCTGGCTTGCTAATGTCAGTCACAGGAGCATGTATAGATAAATAAACTCTCACTGGGTAATTACCCAAGGAGAGTACTTAATGTACTGTATATAGCCCCGGACAGAAGAAGAGCTATGATGGCATGACAGAATGTCGCCATCAGAAAACCCTAATATAATGAATCCGGTAATGAATGTTATCATGGTGAGATTGCTGCCCATCCCTTAACCTGCATTAAAAAAATTACAATTTTGTATATTAATAGACAGTAAAAGGAGGGCTACATGCACAGGAAGAGAAGGAAACAGAAATAGAATAAGCACCATATGGCAGATGCCCCAGTGCACATCTGGCAGAGAAGTCTGTGGTGAGCTGAAGCTGACATATCAGACAGGCCCTATAGTCTTTGCACAAATCTGATTTGATTCCAGGTTAAAGAAGGTCAGAAGGGATAACACAGGGGAAGGCAGAGTGTGGCTGGGGCAGAGACATGCACACACATGCACACACGCACAGATGTTCAACCAGCATGTTTGCATGGAAATGCATTTGGACATACAGACTTCCCACAGCAATATCTTGATCTCTAAAAATCAGAAAACTTGCACAAATCCAACACTGGCTTTGGCACCAAGTGTCTGTTTGTAAAATTTTTTGCTCTCAGCTGAACTGAGGAACGTAAAGTGAGGTTAGCCCAGCAGTGACACTTTCATTTGTATTCATTCTTGGCTTTCCTTCTGTGCCCTATCAGTGCAATCCTCCAGTGGATAGCAGACATGTGACTCATCTGCACTTGTTCTTGCTCATGACATTGGCCAAGCTTAGATTACACAGGCTGCTTATACAGCCAACAACATAATCTGAAGTAAAATCTCCACCGTGAAAAGCTTAGCAAGGAAAAAAAAAAAAGAACCCTAGTCGAGGGCTACAGGGTGACAACCTACAGTATCATGAATCATAATGAATAATTTATGTGCAAAGGTCCACATGCAGCATTTACAGAGTGACATGATTATCACAAGGAATGATGTTTGTGTGGTGTTACATTATTATGATGATGTTACTGATATTTTAATTAATTCTCTTTTATGAAACAGTTATACCAAAAATGCAGACTCAACTACAAATTACTGAAAAATTACATAAAGAAAAGAAAAAACTTCTGTCCCCCACAGCCCCTTCAACAACCTGTCCTAAGAATTTATGGTTCCCCAAGGCAAAAGAAGTACTGTTGAAAAGAGACACCAGAGTATCCTTGGCTGGAATAAAGGTGAAGATGGGCAGGAAGTAGAGGGCTCAGAAGGCTGCTGAACAGGGAGTAGTGCTGCAATGGCATAGTTTGCTGGCTGGGGCAACAGCAATAGGATGGGCTGTCTGGTGGCGCTGTCACTTAGTACCTTAGCGTAGCTTTCAGCGTAGCTCTTAGCCGACTGACTATCAGCATGGCTGCATCTCTTGTCCTTCCCGCACTCTCCTGCTCTGTGTGTAAGATGTTTAGTTACTCCTCAGCCTCCAGTAGCAGTTACTATGCTTGTAACAAATGTAGCCTGTTTATAGCTTTGGAGGAAGCTTTGTTAGTGAATGATTTAATAAATGATCAACATATTGATTTATTATGGTCTTCAATACCATATGCCAACACAATGGAGAGTAGCTACCTAAACTCCCACAGGGGTAGATTATCTCATCAATAATTTTACATCCTCTCTTTGTACGACTTTTGATACTGTGGAGCCTTTGAAAAGGAAAGCCTTGATTCAGAAGTGCCTGACTCCCTGGTATAACTCTAGCTGATAACACGTAAGCTGGAGAGGAAACAACATCTCACTAATTTTGTTCATTTAGCCTGGAAAAAGAGTTTGTTGTTCTATAAAAAACAGCCCCTCCATAAAGCTAGGACATCTTACTATTCATCACTAATTGAAAAAAATAAGAACAACCCCAGGTTTCTTTTCAGCACTGTAGCCAGGCTGACAAAGAGTCAGAACTCTGTTGAGCTGGTATTCCTTCAACTTTAACTAGTAATTTTATGAATTTCTTCATAAACAAAATTTTAACTATTAGAGAAATAAATATTCATACCATCTCAAAGACATATGTTTATGTTCAGCTGCTTTCAGTACTGCTCGCATTTGTTTACTCTTTCTCTCCAATTGATCTTTCTGAGTTAACATCAATAGTTACTTCCTCTAAACCATGTCTGTTAGACCCCATACCTGCTAGACTGCCCAAAGAAGTCCTAGAATAGAATAGAATAGACTAGACTAGAATAGAATAGAATAGAATAGAATAGAATAGAATAGAATAGAATAGAATAGAATAGAATGCCTTTATTGTCATTACACAGGATGCACAATGAGTTTGGCATTTATTAATGAACCATTAATAAATGCTTCACTCTTAAATATTCAATCTTAAATATCCATCTTCATTAGTTGGCTATGTAACACAGGCTTTTAAGTAGTAGTTAAACCATTACTTAAAAAAATCATCACTTGACCCAGCTGTCTTAGCTAATTATAGGCCAATCTCCAACCTTCCTTTTCTCTCAAAAATTCTTGAAAGAGTAGTAGTGAAACAGCTAACTGATCATCTGCAGAGGTACGATTTATTTGAAGAGTTTCAGTCAGGTTTCAGAATTTATCACAGTACAGAAACAGCATTAGTGAAGTTACAAATGATCTTCTTACAGCCTCTGACAGTGGACTCGTCTCTGTACTTGCCCTACTAGACCTCAGTGCAGCTTTCCATACTGTTGACCATAACATTTTATTACAGAGATTAGAGTAGGCCATAGGTATTAAAGGTACTGCACTGCAGTGGTTTGAATCATATTTATCAAATAGACTCCAATTTGTTCATGTAAATGGGGAGTCGTCTTAACAAACTAAGGTTAATTGGAAATGGAGTACCATAGGGTTCTGTGCTAGAACCAATTTTATTTACAATATACATGCTTCCCTTAGGCAGTATTATTAGAAAGCATTGCATACATTTTCATTGTTATGCAGATGATTCCCAGCTTTATCTGTCCATGAAGCACGATGATGACACACATCAATTAGTTAAATTGCAGGAATGTCTTAAAGGCATCAAGAACTTGATGACCTCTAATTTCCTGCTTCTACATTCAGAATAAAAAAGAAGTTATTGTACTTGGCCCTGCAAACCATAGAAACATGGTGTTGAACCAGATACTTTGGCCTCCATTAACACTGTGAGAACTCTTGGAGTCATTTTTGATCAGGATATGTCCTTCAATGTACAGAATAAGCAAATTTGTAAGACTGATTTTTTTTTATTTGTACAACATCCTGTCTCAGAGTGATGTTGAAAAGCTGATTTATGCATTTATTTCTCCTAGGCTGGACTACTGTAATTCATTACTATCAGGCTGTCCTAAAAGCTCCCTGAAAAGCCTTCAGCTGATCCAAAATGCTGCAGCTAGAGTACTGACAGGGACTAGAAAGAGAGAGCAGATTTCTCCCATATTGAGTTCTCTTCATTGGCTCCCTGTAAAATCCAGAACAGAATTTAAAATTCTTCTCAGATACAAGACCTTGAATAATCAAGACTGATCTTATCTTAAAGATCTCACAGTACCGTATCACCCCAGTAGAGCAATTCGCTCTCAGACTGCTGGATTACTTGTGGCTCCTGGGATGCTTAAGAGTAGAATAGGGGGCAGAGCCTTCAGCTTTCAGGCCACTCTTCTGTGGAACCAGCTCCCAGTTTGGATTCAGGAAACAGACACCCTCTCTAGTTTTAAGATTAGGCTTAAAACTTTTCTTTTTGATCAGGCTTATAGTTAGGGCTGGTTCAGGTGACCCTTGGCTCTGCTGGAGGTTTCTTCCTGTTAAAAGAGAGTTTTTCCTTCCCACTATCGCCAAGTGCTTGCTCATAGGGGGTTTGTTTTTACTGTTGCGTTTTCTCTATAATTATTGTATGGTTTTTACCATACAATATAATGGGCCCTGAGGTGACTGTTTGTTGTGATTTGGTGTTATATAAATAAAACTAAACTGAATTGACTTGACGTGGCAGAACCGCAAGACCTCAAAATGACAAAGCCCAGGTGAGGGAAAGAAGCCAATTGGTCCAGGTAGATATATGGGAAGCAGCCAAAGAAACCTGCTCTAGCAGGATGGTTGAGATGCAACAAAAAGAGTTGTGGACTCAAAGGTAGCAGTTGCCCAAAGTCCTGGAGGAGGGTGCTATCGGCCACGATGAGGTCCTGAGCGTTATTGCAGAGGCTATCAGTGCAAGGATAACCCTAACCATAACCCTAACCATAACCCCTAACCCTAATTCTTTATTGCTTTCATCAAAGATTGGAAAGAAGTCACAACAGGTCACAAACCAATATCCAGAGTCTTAAGGAACTCAGGGTGAATCTTGTCCATCCCAGGGGTCCTGCCACCAAGGAGCTGTTTAACCACCTCAGTGACTTAACCTCCGGTGATGGGAGAGTTGTTTCCAAAAGTCTTTTTCTATGGCCTCAACAAACTCCTCCCACACCAGAGTTTTTGCTTCGGTTACCACACAAGCTGCATTCAGCTTGGCCTGCCAGTGCCTTTCAGCTGCCTCTGGATTCCCACCGGTCAGCTAAGCCCGCTAGGACTCCTTCTTCAGCTCTGGCATCCACCATCTACTTAGGGGATTACCACCACGACAGACGCAAACCACCTTGCAGCTGCACCTCTGGGCAGCAGCCTCAACAATGGAGGTGCAGAACATGATCCATTAGGACTCAGTGCCCTCTGTCTCCCCCGGAATGCTGTTGAAGTTCTGCCAGAAGTAGGAGTTGAAGATTTTGCAGACTGGGGCCTCTGCCAGTTGTTACCAGTTTATCCTCACTATTTGTTCGGGTGTGCCCGTTCTGTCCAGTATGCTCTCACCACCACCTGATACAACTCAATACCAGATGGTGATCAGTTGGCAGATCAACTCTTCTCTTAACCTAAGTGTCCAGAACATACAGCCGCAGATCTGATGATATGATTACAAAATTGATCAACCTGTGATCTAGGGTGTCCTGCTGCCATGTGCACTTACAGACATCATTAAGTTTGAACATGGTGTTTGTTATGGACAAACTGTGGTTTGCAGAGAGTCCAGTGACAAAACAGTACTTTGGTTCAGATCAGGCAGGCTGTTCCTCCCAGTCACGTCCCTCCAGGTCTCACTGTCATTGCCCTTGCGAGCGTTGAAGTCTTCGCAGTACGATAATGAAGCCACCGGATGGAGCACTATCAAGCACCCTGCACAGCGACTCCAAAACAGCCAGGTACTCAGAACTGTCATTTGATGCATAAGTGCAAACAACAGTCAGGACCCATTCCCTGGCCCAATGGTGCAGGGAAGCAACCCTCTTGTGAAAACTCCAGCGTACAGGCAACAAGCTGAAGGGATACAAGGATACCCAGCCCAGCTCACCACCTCTCACCGAGGGCAATTCCAGACTAGAACAAAGTTCATCCCTGTCCAGGAGACTGGTTCTAGAGCCCAGGAAATGTGTTGAGGTGAGCCAGACTAAAAAAAAACACCTAATAATGGAACATATGGGGCAAAATGATAAGGCACTTCCAGTTTGTTTGTTTTTTACCGGGGACCAAGCATGGCCATTACTTCCTTACCTAATGAAAGAGTATGCAACAGGGGTATGCACTGCTCAGGAACAGTATTTTGGACTATTTTGCTTGTGTCAAACTCGACTGGCCATTGAATGTGCTCTTGGCAGACTGAAAGCAATGTTTTCAAGCATTGCCATGGGCATTACTCTAAAAGACCTCCCATCTGACCTTCCCTTTGTCATAAATGCCTGTTTGGTACTCCATAAATATTGTGAGGCCAACAAGGATATGATGGATGGGAATAGTCATCGATGCAATTCAACATGGCAGGGACAACCATCCAGTTACATAGACTTATCACAGAGTTGACTGCATCACAGCTGAAGGGAAGAGGGTCAGGATGGTTCTTACTGAATTCCTTGATCCATGAAAGGGACTTCTGTTCTCTTGTAGGACACTTGTAGGAGATTGTGTGTAAGTGAGGGAATGTGTGAATGTGTTGCACACTGGTTCTGTGCACATTTCAGGCTGTGCAGTGTGATCCTTTCAAAAGGAAAGAAGTATCTTAAGTTCTTTTCAGGGAATAAGGAAAATTAGTTTTAAATTAATTATGTACCCTGTATGAACCGCCCATTCCTAAGTTATGCATCTACACTGGCCACATTAAAGAGCAGTGTGTGTCTTGTTTATTGATCACGCACTTGAAAATTATATTTGAAAAGCAATACAAAATTATCTGCCTCTTCAGAGAGACACAATAACAATAACTTTTCATAATGTTTCGAAGGCCATGATTAACCTCTTACACTTTACGCTTTTGCTGTTTTCACTAGAAAGGACCCCACCCCAATATGACAAATATTTATTGATAACGAAGCAACAAGCTCAGCCAGAGGCTGCAGTTTGGGAGAGCCCTCGCTGAGGATTCACGGTGGCACCCAGGCCTGACAGATGCCCCTGATACCTTTGGGAGAGGTTAACAATGAAAGACAAAGAGGAGGGAGGGTGGGGCACGGAAAGCGAGAACAAGTGGGTGTGTGGTGCAAGCAGGCATTTTTAGACATGTGTGTGCTTTGATTCATTTGTGAAAGTGTGGCAATGTTCAAGGCACAGAGTGTAGTTGTGGTGCACATGCATAGATGTGCCCAGCATGGTATGGTGGCAAGTTGTCTTCCTTGGCTACATTCAGCAACTGTGTCACAGTTGAAAGCCTTCTTTTAAATGTTGCCTTAACAATAAGTAGAGGAAAATAATCAAGAACAAATTCACCACAATGTCAAAATAGATCAGTGGTTTATCAATGGATTATCATGATGAATGTTTATTGAAGTACTTAAGTATTTTAAGTTTTCTATTTCTCTATACTTTTTATTCAGCTGTATTTTGGAGGCAAACATTCTACTCCAATACATTTATATGAAGTCCTGTTACACTGCAGATTCAGATGAATACAGTGCTGGTGTGGATGGGATTTCTTTAAAAATGAAGCCAGAAAATCAATTTTTTTACAAAATACCCATGTATGTGTGGACATAGCCACAAAAAAACTCCGAGACAGCCATCATATGTGACTATAGACTGTGCTTGGAAACACAGCAAACCATTTGGGAATGGCACACTGTAAAATATAACTTGTTGTTCCAACATAAAAATATAAGGCAAAGGGCTGCCTTAAAATTTTAAGTCAAGAAATAGTTTGTTCTTGTAACACAGCCAAATGTTATGCTGATGAAAAATTACATGTTGTCTAAACTCTTGTCTTAGTTTAGCTGACTTTGATTTGTTAATTAATTTAAATGCTTTTGTAGATCTTTTAACTTGGGAATCTATTTCAGCTGTTCATTAAACTCTTGTCTTAATTTAGTCGATGAAGATTACACTCAAGAACAGGAACTCTAGATTAGACTTTTCCAGAAAGCATCTAAAAAGTTGGTACCAACCTTATATTTATTACAACTATAAATTTGTCCAATTAGTCTTGAGTCTCTGAAAATTGGTGACTTGGTATAAAAATTCCTACAGTCACTGTAGTGCCATATTTTTTTTATTAAAGTTCTTGAGTTAAAGCTGAAAGTCTGTACTTCATTCACTTCTTGATTGTTTGATTTTAAAACCACTGTGGTTAAAGTACAAAGAAGTGTAACTATTAAAAGCCTACGGACCTAAATGGATGTTTGGGTTGGCTTAATGTTGGTATGATGTATAATCATACCAACCCAAAAGAAAAATGTATTCATAATCATTAATCCATGATGTGTATGTCCATGACATATTCATTCACAGTTCATTCATGAGAATCAAATTCAACCATTCGGCCTGCTGGCCTGTCACCCCTTCAGCTTTCTTTCTAATTTAACTTGGACAGTGGATATCTTGGCTAATCCAGCTCTTTGGCATTTACATTTAGAAGGCTTTTGCTGTATCAAATCATCCCAGCATTGTGGTAAATTCATTTTTCCTAAATCCCCTTTGGAAAGGAGATTAACATGGTCAAGCAAAGCAGGTCGGGGGAAAATAAAAGCAAATTGAAAAGTGTTCATTTGTCAGCTGGTCTGCTTTCACAGCAGCTTTGTGTGTCAAAGTGTAATTAATGATTGTCAGAACATGTTCCAGTGGCCATGTTGGCTTCTTTAAGTCCAGTAGATATTCACTGTGTTTTTGTGACATGTAGGCTGATTTAATACCTAAATAATTTTATTTGTCAGTACATCTACTGCCTATTCATACTTCATCAGTTCTGACATGCAGTACTTTCCAATAATCAGTCTGTATGCTAAAGTGTTTAATTTATTTCTGAATGAGCTCAACTGGGCACTTCTCAATAAAAGTCACAATGGTTATCTATGTTACTATGCTATCTACGTTATTTACAGTACCAGTCTGGCTGGTACTGTATGTTACTAGGTCACACCTAGTAACAAATATGACACTTTCAACACTCCAAATCTGAATGCAAACAGTCGTATTAAGGGATGTTTCTTGCAGAAATATCAGTTTGCTTAGTTTTATCAAGTTGCTGCAGAAATAGGTACAGTGAATTCATTACAATATGACTTCTCACAGCCATCCTGAGGCAGGATGAGCGAACACTTTAGCCAAGGTGTCGTATTTTTGGATGAAACTCTAGGTTTGAATATGCTTTGTCCTGAGACGTCATCACAAAACGATGCTGAGCCATCTCCACCAGTAGATGGCAGCAGAGGCCTACTCCTCAACACATCTCCAATAATGGCTGAAGAAGCTGATAATAGGCTTGAAAAAAAAACTGTTCTGCTTTTCTGCTACCAGCAGGCTGTTGCTTACCGTAACTCCAAGTAAATAGCAACCAACACACACATACACAATTTATTGTTATATTGTGCTGAATATAGTCCACCGATTATGAGGTCAGTGGTTTGATCCCTGGCATCTCCAGTCTGCATATCAAAGTATCTTCGAGCAAGATACTTAGCCTCCTTATGCATGCTTTGGAGTGTGTGTGGATCTTAGATAAGGTGCTTAGGCATAGAAAAAAAAGCACTTGTATGAATGTTCTTGTGACTGGGTGAATGAGACTTTAAATAGAAAGCACTTTGAGTACACAATTAGAGTTGAAAAGTGCTCTATAAATACAAGTCCATTTACCAAATCATCTCAGGGCTCTTTATTTTGAAAGGTAAACATTCTAAAGCTCACCACCTGTAAAGTCTCCTATGTGCAAGCATTAGGTGACAGAAAGAACTCCCTTTCAACAAGAAGCAGGAACGTAGCTGGAGTTTTTGCAACATCTTCTACAACATCCAGCCTTCTCAGTAAAGATCTGCATTGTATGAGTATAAGGTTCTTTTTGATGGTAAAACTGTACAGCTGTAGGGCCACAAAGGATTGTCTTGTAGATAGCCCTCATTCTGTGACCAAAATGGAAAAGATTTAGCACACTTCAGGCAAAACATTCTGAGTGCAAGTGCAAATGTGTGTTCTGCTTCTGAGACTAGAGAACAGATCACCAAATAAATCAGATTTTCCACTTAGAGGATCTGCTTAATAATAATAATAATAATAATAATAATAATAATAATAATAATAATAATAAATAATAATAATAATAATCAATACATCATCATCATCATCATCATCAAACCCACCAAAGACCAGAATAGAAAAGTTCTTCCCCACTCAAAAATTAATTTTACATTGCTATTTCAATGTGTTGTCTGAGCTTCATCATGTTAACTTTTTCTATGCAGTCTGCATCACATTCTTCTGCTAAAAGGAAGGTTTAGTATGGTTACAAATTCTGGATTTTTTTTAAGGTGATCTATTTTTTTTTAATGAATTTATGAATTAAAGTCAGACAACCCTTATGGAAAATAAAACCTAATGGAACAATTTACCCTTACCAGAATAAGGTTACCGAGGTCCCACCTTGGAGCTGGGTCTGGGGAGGGTGCTCAAGGCAGAGTGCCTGGTGGCCAGATCTTACCCCTTGGCTCCCTATGTTCTGCTTCTCCATTGCTGAGGTTGCTGTACGTAACTGTGCTGTTCTGTGGTGGTAATCCCCGAACCAAATGGTGGAAATCTAACCTGGAGAACCATCAAAGGAGCCATCAAGCTGAAGAAGGAGTCCTATTGGGCTGGCTAGCTTGTGGGACTTCAGAGGCAGCTGATGGTTACCGGTAGGGCAAGTGGTACGCAGCTCAGGTGGTGGCTGAAGTAAAAAATTGAGTATGGGAGGAGTTCGGTGAGGCCATAGGCAAAGACTTTTGGACAGCCTTTAAGCAATTCTAGCACTGTCAGACAACTCAGCAGGCAAAAGCAGTGCTCTGCTCACATGGTGTATAGTGCAGGTGGGGTGCTGCTGATTTCAACTGAGGATATAGGTGGGCAGTAGAAGGAATATGTTGAGGACCTCCTTAATTCAATTCAATTCAGTTTTATTTATATAGTACCAAATCACAAAAAATAGTCACTTCAAGACACTTTATATTGTAAGGTAAAAACCCTACAATAATAACAGAGAAAACTCAACAGTCAAATCAACCCCCTATGAGCAAGCACTTGGCAACAGTGGGAAGGAAAAACTCCCTTTTAACAGGAAGAAACCTCTGGCAGAACCAGACTCAGGGAGGGGCAGTTGTCTGCTGTGACCGGTTGGGGCTGAGGGGAGAGAGACATGCACAGTTAAAGAACTACTTGGTGGCATGGCCACTGGGCTGGATGAGAATTGCTGAATTCCTGAAGGCTCTGGATATCGTAGGGCTGGCTTCATTGCCACACCTTTGCAACATCACATGGAGATCTGGGACAGTGCTTCTGGATTGGTGGACAAGGGTTGGTGGTTTCCATCTTCAAGAAGGAGGACCAGAGGTTGGACTTCAGCCTACCCGGGAACGTCTGTGCCAGGGTGCTGGATAGGAGAGTTCATGTATTAGTTGAACATCGGATTCAAGACGAACAATGTGGTTTTCATCCTGATCATGGAACACTTCACCAGCTCTTTATCCTCTTGAGGATATCTAAGTGTGTGTGGGAGTTTGCCCATTCATCTACGTGTGTTTTGTGGAATTGGAGAATTTGATCATGTTTCTCAGGGTATCCTGTCGGGGGGTGCTGGGTTAGAATTGTTTCTAGTGAGTGTTGGACTCCACCAGGGCTACCCTTTGTCACCAATTCTGTTCAGAATTTCTAGACATAGCCAAGTGACAGAAAGCTTCCATCTTGCTGTCTTCAGAATCTGATCTTTGCTTTTTGCAGTTGATGTGGTCCTTCATCAGGGGGGTGGGCTCCTGCTCACACTGGAATGGTTTGCAGCCGAGTGTGAAGCGGCAGGTATGAGAATTAGTGCCTCTAAGCCATGGTCCTCAGCCAGAAATGGGTGCCCACTTCAGGTCAGGGACAAGTTGCTGTCCCATGTGGAGGATTTTAAGTATCTCTCTGGGCTCTTGTTCAAAAGTGAGGGGAGAACGGAGCAGGAGATTGGGCTGCAGTTGCAGTGAGCGGATGCTGCACCGGTCCATCACTCCGGGGAGACTGTAGCTCAGGAGGTAGAGCAGGCCACCTACTAATCGGTAGGTTGGTGTTTGACTTGGGGCTGCTCCGGGCCACATGCCAAAGTGTCCTTGGTAAAGACACGAACCCCAAGTTGCTCTCCGATGCAAGCGTTGGAGTATGATTGTGTGTGCAATATTAGACAGCAGAAAAGCACTTAGCTAAATATGGAAGTGCTTGTATGAATGGGTAAATGTTTTGCATAAGTACTTTGAGTGCTCAGATAGAGAAAAGCACTATATAAGGACTAGTCCATTTTACTATTGTGGTGAAGAGAGCTAAGCATCAGAGTAAAGCTGTTAATTTACATCCCTACCCTCACCTATGGTCACAAGCTTGGGATGGTGACCAAAAGAACGAGATCTGGGATGCAAGCGGCTCAAATGAGCTTCCTCCTAAAGGTGGCTGGCCTCTCCCTTAGAGATAGGGTGAAGAGTGCAGTTATTCGAGAGGGGCCAGATTACAGACGCTACTCCTACATTGAAAGGAACCGGTTGATGTAGCATTTGCTTGACTAGGCCTCCTGGGCGCCTCTTGGCTGAGGTGTTCTGGGCATGAACTTGGAGGAGGCCCCAAGGCAGACCCAGGACACGCTGGAGAGATTTTCTTGGCTGGCTTGGGAACACCTTTGGTGGATGAGGATATGGGTCCATGAAGATATACATTTTTAGCACACTTTAGCACCAACTTTATTCATGCCAAAAATCCATGGCAAGTTCACAGCCTGTGTGTGTGTGTGTGTGTGTGTGTGTGTGTGCGTGTGTGTGTATGTATGTGTGTATGTGTGTATGTATGTGTGTGTGTGGGCAGAGGATGAGTAAGGGAGCTGAATGGCTTGATCTACAGCAAGTTGAGGTGAACATGAGAAGGGTCAGTAATCCAGTGTCTTAGGTTTCCCATTAATCGCTCTTAAAGGAAGTGTTCAGAGGTTCCCACACACACAGGACAATGAGGCCAGTCTGCTTCTGGAATGCTGGTAAAGCTACCTGCATCCATCTATCTATCCATGCATTTGTCTTGCACACTTCTTTTAGTCTCACGTTCCTCTCTATGTCACTTTCTGTCTCTGTAGGTCCTGTTAATGAATATACCGTTCAGACAGATACACTTGTCAGTCACTGCTGTGACATGTGGTGTTTTAGTCATTCAACATCAGACCATGCAAAATCCAAATGCCATGTTGTCATTATTTTTGTTTTGGTAAAAATAACCATGAATTTTACAGAAACTCAAACATGCTTTATGCTTTACAGACCATGTCTTACAATCAGCATACTTTATAGGCTCATTTATTTGTAGATGTAAAGTTGCAAATATACATTAATTAAAATGAATTAATTGCCATTGCACAAAAATGTGTATTATAACTATTATTCAAAATGGAAACTTCAACTCTGTCTTTCACTTTGCTGTTGTTTATCTTAAATTTATTCAAATGTTGGGCAGACACTTTTTTTCATTATTTATTTTTAGTGTGTTGACTTAAGTCATAAGCTAAAAGCATTACTGTGCTTATTAGGTAACTGGGGCGTGACAGTCCTGACCCACCTGTCTCTAGATAAGTATTTTGAACCAATGGCTGTATTCCATGATCGTATGTCACAGATGTGGACCTGCTGCCATGGTTAGAGATGTCAGTGTGTTTAATCTGGTGATTATTATGGAGGCTGTAATGATAGCAGTGTTTCCATGTTACACAGATGACTACTGATGATATTCCAGTAATGATGATGTTATTTCAGTGTACAAGGTATTGTTGCAGTAATGATTTACAGTGTTGTTGTGTAACATTAAAAGGTGGCCATTATTTTTTTTTATAGCAGTAGTTTTAGCTTGGCTGTGTGGTCAAGGAGGACAGTACATTAAGGGTACTTGTAGCATATTTAACTTGGATGATATGCTTATAAGATGCTTATAACAGTAACCTTCATCCTGCTGGAATTAGTATAGCACACAAGCAAATGAAAACCCCCTACAGATTTAATTCAGCTAAGTCAAAGTATACTCATTGTTTTGGAGGAGACAGCGCATCAGTCTGTGCAAGTACTCTGGAAGTCAAAGCTCAGCATCCTCAGGTCACAAGAGGGGACTGGTGATTGTTGAGGATGAAGAGGGAAGCCTGTGCAAGGTTTCTTAAATGATATGCATGGACAAAAAGGAACAAAATGGCCAGGCCGACAACTCCTCTGTGAGCAAGATCACGTTTTTGGCATGGAAGTGTTCAGTGTGATGTGAAAGGTATGAGCCAGTCAGCTGAAAACTATTAATAATGAGGATAAATATCAGCGCAAAGGTTCTAATAATGAGAAGTGCTGGGCCAAACCAAACCTACTGGGCCAAAGCCAGAGGAAAGTTAAGCAGAACTCTGACCACCACAATGTGGCAGTGCAGTCCTGCCATTTAACTTAACTCTCCTTGACTTTAGAAAGTAATTAAATAACATACTTACTGGAATAATTTAGATGTTTTAGTCCATGTGGATTTTGTGACAGCTGATGATTAAATTCAGCATTTGCTGTAGGTCTATCTGTTTCCATTCCTGCAGCCAAACAATCACAGCTTGTCAGTCAGTAATAATCCCAACCACCATCTGTTTTCATATTGTTTACCGGCATTTAGATTTACAAAGAATTGCTTATGCTGTTGAGTAGGTGTGCAGACTGTCACTGTATGCATTACAATTCCTACAAGTGGCACTATAAAAGCCACTTGCATCTGACCAGATGTTCATTCATACAAATACTTTTTTATGCCTGAGTGCTTTCTATCAAACATTTACACACTGATGAACATATCGGGAGCAACTCATTGTTTAGTAACTTGACCAAGGATGCAGACTGGAGCAGCCAGGGTTTTAACTGCCAACTGTCCAATTAGTAAATGACCTGCAGTACTACCTTAACCCCAGCCACCTCATTTGGTGCATTTGTGCTAGCAGTAATTGATATGCCTAAGCAGTAAATAGCAGATTAACAAAAAGATTGTACATTTCCCTAAGCACGACAACCATCTGACTTCATTTCCTGTTGAGGGAGGAGCAACTGCTAGAGCGGTCTAAAGCTTTTCAGGTTTAGAGATATGACTATCAATGGTTGAATCCAGTGAGTTACTGTTGCCTTCTGACCTGACCTCTGATATCAACACGTCATTTTCTTCCAGAGAACTGGATATTTTTTCTTTTTCAGACCATAACCTGTAAATCCTCGAGGTGGTTGTGTATTTCTATCATATCCCAGGCTTACTACCACTACTGCCTAAGAGGACAGCATGAGCATCAGCCTAACTTGCAAGTTAACCTCACAATAAGCTTTAACTGGCTGAAGACTACAAGCTTTAACTGACACAAGTCAAAAGCTTCTCTTTGGTGTTGAGTTTGTCTGGTTGAAAAGCTGCTGCTTAGACATCCATGGTGCCAAATGGGCAGCTGAACAGGCCAGGCCACCCAGGGTGCTGCACCCTGCTTCACATACACCCACAGACAATTACACACATACATTCCTGGGCTACACTGGCATGATGTCTGTGGAGTGTGCCATCTTGCACTTATCTTGGTGCACGTGCATACACACACACACACACACACACACACACACACACACACACACACATACTTGTTTCTTCCAGATCATGTCAAAAAAGCACTGGTCTCATGCCTTGGTACATGTGGCCAATTGTCTGGCCACTTCCTATTTATTTTTCTTATCCTTTCTGTTCGCTGTTTTCAGTAAGACAGTAAGAACAAATAAAAAATGAATATGTATATGAGTCACCTTTTTTGGCACCATGCTGAGTGGCAGCCTGTCACAGCAGCTCCCATTGTTGTTCTGTTTTTATTTTTTTGATGGCTATCATGTGATAAAACATTTTTCTTGATGAATTTGATTTACACAAAGGTGAAATGGCTACTTTTTGCTTTGCAAGTTTTACAAGCATAGTAGTATTTTTTTTTCACATTACAGTCTTGGCAATGGAGAATCTTCAACTGCTGGAGCTCCCATTTCTACTACCAAAATGACACCAAAAACAGGCAAAATAAGCTCAGTATGCACCATTGTTGTTTTTGGCAACAATTTTAGTTTTTAGTTTTAGTCTTAGTCTTTTGGATGAAAATGCTTCTTGTTTTAGTCAGTTTAGTCATTTCTAAATGTGATTGTTTTAGTCCAGTTCAGTCGACAAAAACTCAGAAAGGTTTTAGTCAGTTTTAGTGCGAAAAAAGAAGAAAGTATTAGTCTTTACAAATTAATTTGAATAATTAGTGGTAACAGTGGAATCAATTACTCCAAAAGTGCAATAAACAAAAACACCAGGCTATCTTTAACTAGTGCAACATTCTAAACCAAAGTAATAAAATAATTCTTTTTGACTCAAAGTATGAAACAAACATGAGACTGGATGCTTTGAAAGATAAACTGAATAAAACAACCCCTGAATACTGTAAATACTTTAAACATTGTATTAGATCTTTAAACCAAATTAAATAAACAAACAACAAAAATGTTTAACAACATGGTTTAGACGGGGGCCTACCCCTAGTGTAGTTTCAAAGCAAGTACAAACAGAATATAACAGTAACATATCTGTACTACTAATAGTAACAGCTTGCTAACGAGGTGAGCATACCCCTTTGTGCTACGTCCAGTGTCCGCCATGTTCCATCAGTGATTAATAAAGTAATGGAGGTGGTGGGCATGACCAAAAATAGATGAGATGCAGCAGCATTACTTATAGGGTTTAGCTTTTGACTGACAGATTACAAGCACAATAGGCAGACATGTCATGCATTTTGGATGACTGGCGGAACATCCATTAACCTTCTCAACTAGTTTTGTCTCGTCAATGGGGGCTGTACCCTGTAAGAACATTTAAGTGCTGCTTACTTTCCGGGACTAAGGCAGTAATTTCCAGTACAAAGGCCATCAATTCCAGAACTAAGGCCGTAAGTACATGTATTTTGTATGGATATACCCTCTAAATAAATTTAAGTTCTGCGTAACTTCCAGGACTAAGGCCACAAGTTCTGGGACTAAGGCCATAAGTTCTGGGAGTAAGGCCATAATTTCTAGGACTAACGCTGTAAGTTCTGGGACTAAGGCTAAGTGTTCTACTGGGGTGATACGGTACTGTGAGATCTTTAAGATAAGATCAGTCTTGATTATTCAAGGTCTTGTATCTGAGAAGAATTTTAAATTCTATTCTGGATTTTATAGGGAGCCAATGAAGGGAAGCCAGTATGGGAGAAATATGCTCTGTCTTTCTAGTCAGTACCCTAGCTGCAGTATTTTGGATCAGCTGAAGGTTTTTCAGGGAGCTTTAAGGACAACCTGATAGCAATGAATTACAATAGTCCAGCCTAGAAGTAATAAAAGCATGAATTAGCTTTTCAGCATCACTCTGAGACAGGATGTTTCTAATTTTAGAAATATTGCACAAATGCAAAATAAGTAGTCCTACATATTTGTTTAGTATGTGCATTAGGCCATATCCTGGTCAAAAATTACTCCAAAGAGGTCAAAGGGGTCAAGAATTCCTCACAGTGTTACTGGAGGCCAACGTAATGCCATCCATACTAAGTACTGTAACTGGTTAGCCACCATGTTTCTAGGATTTGTAGGACCGAGTACAAGAACTTAAGTTTTATCTAAATGTAGAAGAAGGAATTTAGAGGTCATCCACGTCTTTATGTCTTCAAGACATTCCTGCAGTTTAACTAACTGATGTGTGTCATCTGGCTTCATGGATAGATAAAGCTGGGTATCATCTGCATAACAATGAAAATTTATGCATTGCTTTCTAATAATACTGCCTAAAGGAAGCATGTATATTGTAAAAAAAATTGGTTCTAGCACAGAATCCTGTGATACTTCTTAATTAACCTTTCTGTGTGAAGACGACTCCCCATTTACATGAACAAATTGGAGTGTATTAGATAAATATGACTCAAACCACTGCTACGATGTACCTTTAATACCTGGCATGCTCTAATCTTTGTAATAAAATGTTATGCATGCTGCTGTGTGAGGTCAGCTCTGCCAAGCATGCTTCATGTGAGACAGTGTCTAAGCTAATTCTATCATGTGAGAGACTAACAGATCAGAATCTCTAGCTGTGCAGTGAGTGAAGACCAGCTGACTTTTAAATGATTCCTTTTCTCCTAATCACCGGTGATCAGTTATGTGCATGCCCTGTTTGAGCCTTTATCACACCATTAATTTTGATACAAAGCAGATCTATAAAATTCACACAGTAAACACAACTTTCCATTAATAGCTGTTGTATAGCTAATTTGCTATAGCTTAAAATATATTTTGATATAAAGATAAATATTCAACAAAAGGTAATTCAATTTTTTTTAATGTATTTTGAGTGTGTGTTTGAGCATGTGTATCCATTTAGTCAGATTTGTATAATACACATCTGTATACACAAAGTATGAGCATGTACAGCACTCAGTACTTAGTTGGGGCTCCTTTTGCCTGGATGGTTTAACTGAGACCGCAGCACTTTCAGGCATGAGCTGGACTGTTGATGCAGTGGCTGCTTACTCTTGTATTTTTGAAGTCGTGTGTAGTATGAGTTTTAGACGAACCCAAAGGGAATTTCATTGAAGTATAAAGAGCAACTGTTTATTATTATTGAACTTTTTGTTTTTAAATGGTTTTATTTGCTCTGAAAGGTTGTTGTACTGCAGTGATTTAGTGTATTTTGACAGTGACTTAAATGTTCAGTGTGCTTTCAGGGCGCTCACACATAGTCCCGGCTGCTGCTGGTTTGAACAGAAATAAGACTTTTTTCATTTTTAGCTTTACACTAACAGCAGAAATTGAAAGTTTTTTTGAGAAAAGAAATTAAAATTGTTGAGAGGAAAGTGGTAATAAAGCTGTTACCTCTCCTTTGAGCCTTTCCCTCTGTAAGTTAAATGAATGCAAAGATTACAGTTACTCTGTCTCCCTCTAGTGGCTGTCAGAGCTAAATCCCAGTCTGCTCTGTCTAACCTGATAGGGTGGCATTTGCCATCTGGCAGCATACATGTGCACTCTCAGATTCATGTGGTTATTAGATCTTATTCTGGCTTTGGATACATTTTCTTCTGTTTTTGTTTTGATATTGAAACCTATCATGTCTGACTTTCTCCACCAAAAGAAGAGAACCGATCCTGACTAGTGATCATATCTGAAACAAGTTGGAGTAGAAGGAACACTACTCTATTTTTTTAATTCCACTTGATTTAAATGCAGCCAAGCTTGTATAGTTCACATTTAATGGTACCAAGAGTAAAGAATATTAGTATTTGATGTGATGATCTCAGAAACGTTGTAAATAAAAGTGAGGTGCAGGTCAGTGCTAAAGTTCAAAGGCTGTATGCAAACATGTGAAACCATTCATTCTGTGTGTGTTAAAACAAAGGCCTTCAGGCGGAGCTCCATGCATTCGCATTGATGAGCAGTTCACAGAAGAAAATGAGAGCAATGGTGATGGTTGTTATGGTTACTTCGTCCAGTTACGTATTGCTTGGAATTCCTTGCTCTCAAGTGGGCCGTGACCGAGAAAATTTGATGATCTACTGGGTCATAAGTACACAGTCTTCGACAATAATATCCTTGAGCCATCTCAGACGGCTAGCTGGGTGCTCTTGAACATCGGTGGGCAGCCAATTGGCGCTCTTCGATTTGAGATTAAGTATCGACCAGGCCGCAGCAATCAAGCGGCTGATGCGCTTTATCTAGGCCAGTGGGTGCCTCCAAGAGTTGGCAGAGTCTGTGAGTTCCTGGGTTGCCAGTTCCTGCTCCCCTTCAACAGGCTTTATGCGGCAGATGCTTCCGACCTTGCAGTTGGCCATTTCGGCCTTGCGTGCCCTTGTCTTTTCCTGCAGCAATAAGTGGTTGTTTCTTTACTTGGTTCAGTTGCGTATTGCTTCCACTTTTTTTTCTTTCTTTCTTTTTTTTGTATGAGAACAAACCCTGATTATTACCTTTTCCAATTTAAGAAATACAGATGCAGATGTTGTTCCTAAAAGTCTTTAGATTAGATCACACTGTCCCCAATGGTACATATGGTGGCAGTGATGTCTGGAGCATTTGCTTTGCCCCATTAAAGTCCCATCTCTTCCATCACTGTCCTCTGCAAGGTCTCAGACCTGCCCCAGTTTCACTTTCTGCCAGGGAACAGTCTCTTGGTTGTGCCCTCATCTTACTCATTCAGTTACGTATTGCTGTGTGGCTACTGGGGAAAGGACGCACCCCCAATGGGGGGGTTGAAAGTTGTTGATCAGTGCCAACAAAATGGCAGGTAACAGCCAGATATGCATCCATGTTAATGGAAGTCCACATATCTGCTGTGAGGCTGACGCTGTCAGTGGTCAGTAATTCAGCCTTTGCCTTCTCCTTCTCCTCCACATATCTCCTCTCCACCATGGCCTTAACAGCATTCCTACATGGGATGGTGTAGCTGGGATCCAGTTTGGCCACAAACACTCACCACAGTGAAAGGCTGAGAGTCCTTCA
>JAMQGT020015220.1:0-10746 GCA_024447675.2 Pterophyllum scalare | reverse complement strand
CACTAGCTCAGGCTTCTCCCCACCAGAGAGATGACATTGCATAGCAAGTTTTGATAGCCGGAGATTGGACCACCAGAGCCTCCACCCTTTGCCACAGCCTGACACACATTGCACTTGACCCATACAACACCTCTTGCAGGTGGTGGACCTACAGGAGGGTGAGCCCATGTCTCCTCTTTGGGCTGCACCAGGCCAGGCACCACGGGCTAATACCCGGGTACCAGATGCTATCCCTCGAGCTCCCTCCCCAGGCAGGGTAAACAGTTCCCTTGGTGACTCTTCCATAGGGGTCCCTCGACCTGACCCCCTCCCCCTTGCTTTGGACATCACTACAAAATATAGAGCAGTGTGGAGAGCTTCTCCAACAGCCAATAAACTTAACTGAAATACTCAGGAAACCAGAAGAAAAAACACACTACCAGGAGGGAGGACGCAACAAGGAGCAGAAGAAAACCGAGGGCTTAAATACACACAGGAGGTGATTAGGAAGAAAGGAAACAGCTGGGAAAAACAGGGCATAGGTGAACAGAATCTAATAAACAAGGGAAGCAAAACCAAACACAAGGCACACAGGACAAGGGATGGCAAATTAAACAGGAAGTGACAAACATGACAAAAAACGCAGACTTGAAATGGAGAACACAGGGAAATCAGGATTTAAAAATAAACTATAACCAAGAAGGTTCAGAACATGAAACTAAGGCCAGAGGATACAAACAAGGAAACCAAGAGGGGGACGAGAGGGTCAGGGCATTGTGGATCCAGATGCCACTTCCCAGCCAAAACAGTTCGCTGGTACTGATGGATATTTGTCAGCGGCCGTGGTACACCAGATCCAGCCCACACAAATCACAGAGAGGGCTCAGGGGAAGATTATCCATCACACAATGTCCTGGAGAGATATGATTACCAGCTCAAGGCCGGCTAGGGAGCCGAATTCCTGATAATGCAGATGTTGTTTTGGAACAGGCTGCTTGTTATTTTCCAACAGCCTTCAGTTCACTGGAGAACCCATTTCAAAATCCAATATTCTATATTCATTTGTTACCGTTTTTACTGTGCAGAACCGAACTTCATCTCCAGATCTTATCCCTTATCGCCTGCGAGCACGATCTCAGCTGGACTAGGCACCCAGCTTGCGGCTCAGGTCCATCAGGCTCTGAGTCTGTGTATGAATGGCTCTACATAGCCCATCCATCTGGTCCTGCTGACCCGGCAGATGCCGAACTGCTTCCCAGATCTTCTTAATTTCCTGGTAAATCAGGTATCCTCCAAGCCCAAACAGAAGAGATCCCGTTACCAAATAGCCAAATATGTAGACATCTTTCACGTCCTCAACCGCCAGAGCTGTGAGGCACACAGGTCTCCACGAGTTCCAGGAGTTGTAGAAGTATGCAAAGGGGTCTGTTCCACTCGGACACGCAGGCTCCCCTTTCCCCGATCTCATAGTGAAGAAAATTTGATCAATGGTGTTCAGGGCCCAGTTTGCGAGATCCATAATCTTGTTCTTATTCGGTCGGTGTGTAAGAGGCGCTCTTAAAGCAAGTAGCAAGCAGGAGAGATGGGGAGGGCGGGAGAGCAGGAGAGAGATAGAATGTGACCGTCTGCATTATATTAGGCTTTTTTTTATAAGTCTAATTTATACCTCTTTGTCTCCTCTCTCCTCCTCTGACATCCTACAACATGGCATCAATCTTACATAATATATACATAAAAATTAGCACTAAATACCAATGTTATTATGGACATGTTACAGTCATATCTCATTTGAGATCATAAAATACAACAGTAATTGGTAATAGCACATCACTTGTCACCTATTGTAAGACATGGTGGTGTGGTTGTTAGCATTGTTGCCTCAAAGCAAGAAGGCCCTGGGTTTGAATTCACCAGCCAGCTGAGACTTTTCTGTGTGTAGTTTGCATGTGTTTGTGTAGGTGTTCTCTAAACTTGTCCTTTCCAAGCCTGCCTGGAGGTTGTATGTTATTCTGTACCTATGCAGCAGATGGCATTTCAATGAGGTTAAAAGGGAGTTTCTTCCCATTGTTGCCAAGTGCTCTTTCAGGGGGGGGGTATCTGATTGTTGGGATTTTCTCTGTATTGTTGTAGGGTTTTTAACCTCACAATAGGTACAGAAAAGGTATCTTGAGGTGACTGTTGTTGTGAATTGGTACTATATAAATATAATTGAATTGAAGTTGATCAAAAGTAAAATTTAACACCCATGCTAGGCACTGTAGTTGTGCAGTGGTTAGCACTGTTACCTCAGAGTTTGAAGGTCCTGGATTGAATTCCACCATCTGGCTGGTATATTTCTGTGTTTGTGTGGATTTTCTTGGGGTACTCCAGTGTCGTCCCACAGTCCAAGGACATGCAGTTGGAGTGGTTAGGTTAACTGATGTTTGTAAATTGCCCATGATTGTGAATGATTGTCTGTCTTTCTGTGTTAGCCCTGTGGCCTGTCTAAGGTATATCCTGGACCTATGACAGCTGCAGAGGTGGGAAGTAATGAAGTACAAATACTACTGTACTTAAGTACATTTTTCAGGTATCTGTACTTTACTTAAGTATTTATTTTTCTGACTACTATCCTCCATCACTGGGGCTCATCGTGTACAAAGGGATTAAATATACAAACCCATATAATTAATGTCTCGTTTATAGCAATCAGGGGTTACAGTGGGCCGGACTGAGTCCGTAAGTTGTGCTCACAGGACATAAACAGCTTAGCTAGTGCTACTGAAGAGGAGTGAGCATAAAGGGAGTAACATGTGGCAGGTAAATGCAACAATTCTAAATGCTGAACAAATATCAGCAAACACACAAAGTGTGTGCAGTTTGTAACACAATGTGTCTGTTAGCTGTATGCTGACTTTGTTTTTACTCAAAGACTGTGTGAAAATACTGCAGTTTAGTATGTAATGAAGAGGTTAGATTGTTATACTGTATTTACAGTAAAGCTCTGTGTTGATGCACAGAGGCTGTATTCATGTTCACAGTTACAGGTTTACACCAGTGCAGCAGAGATGAGTTTGAATAAAAGCTGTTGATGCAGAGATTCATTCACTGAATCCAACATTTATACAGCCTATATGCTGTCAGTGTGGGGTATGGAAATCAGCTCAGATAGCTGTGAAATACTGGGTTACATCTTTGTGAGTTCAGCTCATCCACACAGAGCAGTAAACTTCAGAGCAGCAGCAGGTCAGCTGATCACAGCCTGCACACCAACATCATTTACTGGAGCTCACAATAGAAAGTTGTGATTCTTCTCCCCATGCAGAACCACTACAGCTGATCTTAGGGTTCCTCCACCTTCTGAATCCCACTGAAATCCCTGAGTATCCTCATGTTTGTGTTTAGGTGGAGGCACAGTCACCCTCTACTATGGAGGACACAGATACTGGAGCTGTGTTTAAATTCCCTTTCACAGTTTGTGTCCTACATCACAGATTCAAGCTGAGTGGATTCATTAGAATTATAATTTAGATTGGAATAACATTTGTGTTATCATGTAATATTATTTTATATTATTACAATATTAAATAATGAGGTTCAGTTAGCTTTACAGAAAAATAGCTGGTAGAAATGTCCTCCAAAGAATTACTTTTACTTTCTTAGTTTGAGTACATTTCAGAGCTTGTACTTTTTTACTTTTACTTAAGTAAAGAGGTTGAACCAGTACCTTGACTTTTACCATAGCATTTTTTAACAAGAAGTACTTGTACTTCTACTTAAGTATAGAATATCAGTACTTTTGCACCTCTGGGAAAGACTCCAGTCCCCTTATGATTCTGAAAATGGATGCACTGCGCTTCTGCAGGCACGAATCTTCATTTTTGCATAGTCTACTATGTGGTGATAACTGCAGGTTCAAAAGCTTACAAAATTTTGTTTTAAATATGTGAATTTTAATTGACATATTAAAAAGCAGAAAAAAAGTAAAGCGTAGGAAGAAAGCATAGAATTTGCAATATAAAACAACACTGCAGAGGAAGTGATGGGAGGCTGCAGTGAAGTGTTGAAACGGTTGCAGTGCGGTTGGCACATTCGTGGAGCTGTGTAACCCGGTGCCCCTTTTCTCTGTAGAGATACAGGAACAGAAACAGGAAGACCAGCTTGTGGTTTACAAATCAAATGTGGCAGTGCCAATGTTTTTGACTCGACTGGTGGCAGTGCTAATTCTGCAAAACAGAATGCATGAGCAATTTAAGAGATAATAAAATGATTGTGAAACTGTGTGGCATTGGTGGCAGATGTCTGTGGTAATTCTAAAAACAGCTCAGTATGAGAGTAAATGCACAACACTCAATGTATCAGCTGAGTGAGCTGAATGTTGATACATTAATTCAGTTTCAAATTGCAGCTGTGTTCATTTGAATATACTGCATGATAAATGATGCTGTTTGTTTCTGCTGATCAATTAATAACACAGAGTAACAACCACACCCCTCGCCCACGCTGTGTGTGTGTGTATGTGTGTGTGTGTGTGTGAAGCAAGAAATGAGTCACAGGATTTGGCATAGGCAGGGTTTCCTTTATGTTCTATATGTTGAGCAGGACAAAGCTCCACCAGCAACAGACTGCTTGATATGGAACCCATGTAAGTACCAGCAAACTCATTTTGATTTTATTCAACTACTAGGCTGTTTGAACTACAATATCATAATTCATGGAATATGGATGTTTGTATCCTCAGAAGAATGGACTTGTACTTATGTACTTTTCTACTCCAGAATGAAATCTGTAGAGAAAAGCAAGATTTTTTTAAATGTTCATTTTAAGATTTTTAAGATGTTTTATATTCACTGTTTCTAGATATATTTAGTTTTCCTTATTTTTGTCTCTTGAAAATGTTCATAAAGTGATCAGGTAGGTTTGTGTTGTACATCCAGCAGACACAGAATGTAAAACATTTTGAGTGTAGTACAAGATACCAGGGACTTTGTAAAGAAAGGTATTGATAACATTTTCCCTAAACCATATTAGAAAAAAATAGTTTTTTTGTAATTGTAGTTATTGTTTAATATCTGATGTGAGTCATGAAACTACTCATCTGAAAAATCTGACTTACAAATTTATGTGAGAACTAAACGCCTTCTCCAGTTTTCAGTTTTGTTGTTTACACCTTGCCAATGTGCACTTTCTGCACTCATGAGAATGTGTCAGATTTTAATAATACAACTGATTTAACCTTCCTTCCTTTTTGATGTTCCATATCAGTAATCAGTGCCCTTTAGAAATTGCCCAGCAGCTATGACAACATCTGGATCCAGGGCTCACTTCCTACTCATCATTTTCCATGTCCTCATCTTACTCTCACTGCTGTTTTACAACAGTTTCTTGAACCAGAATGTGGTGAAAAATCATCCTGATGGTCCTAATGGAAGTATCATCATCCTGGTGTGGCACTGGCCATTTGGCCGTTCCTACAGTCTTATTGGAGACAAATGCCTCAAGATGTACAACATCAGCCGCTGTTTACTCACTGATGATAAATCAGCCTTCTCTGCTGCAGATGTGGTTGTGTTCCACCACTATGAGCTAAGCAGAGGTCATTCGTCTGTGCCCCTAAACCTTGATCGCCCTACATCCCAGTACTGGGTGTGGATGTCATTGGAACCTCCTGGCAATAATGTGAACCTCACACAGCTCAATAGCCTCTTTAACTGGACAATGAGCTACAGACATGATGCAGATATATTCATTCCTTATGGAAAAACCATGCTGGGAGGTGATAAGCTAAGCTTCCCAGCTGCTCCAAATCGTTCCTGCTTTGCCAGCTGGGTGGTCAGCAGATACAGGCCTGAGCAGACTCGGTCTGGTGTTTATCAGAGTCTAAAGAATCATATCCCCATACAGGTGTATGGCAAGTGGAACAAGAAACCCCTGTCAGACAAGAAGCTTTTGCCCACCATTTCAAACTGTCTATTTTACCTTTCTTTTGAGAACTCAGAGGAAAAAGACTACATCAGTGAGAAACTCTGGAGGAACGCTTTCCAAGCTGGGGCTGTACCTGTGGTTCTTGGCCCCAGCAAAGCCACCTATGAAGCCATGACTCCCCCCATTCCTTTATCCACGTAGCTGATTTCAACAGCACAACTGATCTGGCTGCTTATCTGAAGGCTGTGTCTGCAGACAGGCAGGCCTATGAGGAGTACTTAAAATGGCACAACACCCATCAAATTAAAACCTACACTGACTGGAGAGAAAGGCTGTGTCAGATCTGTGCCAAATATCCCAGTTTACCTGCCAAGAAAGTCTACCACAACCTGGAGAGCTGGGTTAACAACTAACATCTAATCTCTTCATGGTGAGACTCCTGATTCTGCTGGGTTACCGCATACAAATACAGTGGAGGTGGTCAATAAAGTACTTAGATTTGCTAAACAATGAGAAACTGTATGCCACAAAAGCAAATCTCAAGCAGTCAAAATTGAGGCAAAATTGAGGCCAGAAATCTGACTCCAAACCAGGCCAATGCTGTCACCTAATCAGATTTTCTTTATGTGATTTAAATAATTCACTTTAATGATATTATTGGATGTCTAATATATAAAATTAATAAAATGATAGTGCTGCCAGTAATCTATGCATTTTGCTTCTTTTGGGCAAATGAATTACACTCAATGAGCGTGAAGGGAGCTATAGAGTCAGTACCGATAACTGTAGGAAGATGAGTGAACTAGAAGTCAATCAATCAATTCAATCTTTATTCCAAACATGTACATTAATACACATTAAAAAACAAAAACCAAGTCCATATGCAATCAGTGACTTATTTTTTTGTTCGAAAAGGAGTAGGATGAAGCAAATGCTTGTGAAGTGATTAAGTCATGGTGGGAAAGTGGGAGAGCAATAGCCAATTGTCTAGGAAAGTAGGCAAATGAGAGATTTCAGATCTTCCTTATTGAAATTATCCCTCTACTTCAATGGAAAATATTTCATTGCAAATTAATGAACTTTAGAATTCATGTACAAAGTTGAGTATTACTCAGGTTGCATAAACTGCAAATTTTTTTTCTTCAAATCGGATACCTCTTATTATCCCAGTATGATGTGGCATTGGACATTTCACAAACAAAGTGTATGCACAAATCTTTGATTCATCAATTTTTTTTATTGGTCATACTCTGTGAATGAATTAATAAGAATTGTTTTAGTATTCAGTTTAAAGTTGTGTGTTTAAGCTCTCTAAAACATGGTGTCCTATGTATACTTTATACCAGTGGTGTGCAGTCAGTGGAGACAGGTGAGGCAGTGCCTCCCCTGTCATCATGACAATTAAAATACTAACAATAATAAGAGAAAATACATTTGGATTCTTGACTGTTCTATAAAACTGTTTTATAAAACTTGTGAATTATTTCAACACTTTAATGGTCAAACTCGCCTGGTCAAACACATGGAAGAAATGCGGGATGAGGCAGTGCAGTGCTGTAGCTCACCTCTGGTGGCGCTGTGTCACATTCAATAAATGAAGCCGGAGGTTGGTCCATTGCTGTCTCTCTTTATTTCGCCAATATACATTTTTGATTACACATGTGCGACACATGCTGTTGTTCCGCAGTCTGACTACTATATTGAAGGAAGGTGTGTGACATGTTTTTTCTTTGTGATCGGTCATAAATGCACGGTGAAAATACATAGTGGGAGGCAGAAAGTATCTTGCCGCACCGATAAGGGGCAGTGCTGCCACATAGGGAGAAGGATAGGCCATCTTCAAACAAAAGTAAGGTAATACATTTTTTTAAATTATTCATTTAAAAAGAGAGACACGCCCCAACAAAAAATAGATTGACCTTACATTAAATTTTTTTTTCTTGCCATCATTGTTGAATGATGGCAAGTGCAGTATGGGGTTGATTAAAGCATAATTAATCATTAGCATAATTAAAATTGAAATAGCTTCTATTATGGGTTCATATATGTGAACATTCGACTCCAGATTAGTCAGTGCCTCACCCGTCACAAACCTCATTGCATGTCACTGCTTCATACGCAGTTTTGCTCTGTGAATGAGCCCCATTTTCTTGCTCCAGTATGATCAATTCTTTGCAAAGATGCAAAACAGGGTGGAGCATTTCTCTGAAGAATGGAGTGCTACTTATTCTTAATCAGGGTGGAGTTAATTACTAAATCAATTCCACCCTTGTTAAAAAGAAGTGTCCAAACTTTGAGGCTTTTTTTTTCTTTCCACTGTGAAATGCTGGTAAAACCAGTGTCCCTGGAGAAGAAAAACTAAAGAGAAGAAGAAATAAAAATGAACATCTGGTGTATGTGAGTTGTATCAGTGATTCTGAGGATACATAGATGAGTAAGCTATAAGAAAGTGAAGTTTCACACTTAGATTCACCCTCATTTAAAATATCAAGATGGTGGAGGCAAAAACCTCAAGTTTGAGGCTTCATTCCAGGACTTCACCAACCACGATATCACTTAGGCCATTTTTTAACTGTTTATGATTTCCCTTCCTGTGGTTTCATCTCCTATGAGATCTTGATTAGACAACCTTTTTTGATTCTGTGATGAAATTTTTTATTTAGCAAATTCTGTATTTCTGGTAGTTACATTTTTTTTCAGTCTTTCAGTGAACTGATCTAATGTTTCAGAACTTGATGCACTGCCGCCAGAAGCTTTTCTTCTAACCTAGATTTAACTATAAGAAATTCCCTCTCTGCTCTGTTGGTGTGTCTTAGGACACACCAACGCCAATGAATGCTCTTGGTACTGAAAGAACCCTGAACATTACCTCAGGTTCTGTGTGTTGTTTAATATGAAAGATTTCACACAACACATAGGCAAAGGAGTCAATTGCTAAATTTAACAGAGCCATCTCAAACAGGTTTACAGAGTACTCTGGTTCAGAATTGTCGAAGCTGCCTAGTGCAGTCAATCGGTGCAGCTTCACACAAGTCTGACACCGCTCTCTGTCTTAGCCCAACTTTTATACACAGGTTAGACACAGTTACACAGTTACTGAAATATGCAAGATGCTGCGTGGTATAGCGGGGGGACATGTAGCATGCTTATCAGTTCCTTCTCCTGTGGCCTTCACTGTCGCCAGCTACCGGCTTCATCTGGGTCCTGTAGGCACAAAACATCAGACCAAAACACACATTCTTTTCCATTAACTCATCCAGCATGATTTTCCTGCCTCTCTGCTATGCAGTCACCTGTGCAGTGTTATTTCAACACCTTCACCTTGTGCAAAGATCAACGCTGCAAAATGCTTCTTGATACTGTAGTTCTACTTAAATTGTTATATTTATGGTATGTCTACTGTGCCGCTTATTTACACTCCTTTCTTCAGTCCCCCTTTTGACCTCAGATATCTCTGAGGTCAACTCCACCAGCCTGTTTTGAGGTGCTCAGCCAGGACTACATCGTTGTTAAGAGCCAGGAGAGGCCCATCTGTGAAAACTAGTCTCATATATTATGGTTGTCAATCTTTGTCAGCAAGTTTGAGACAAAGTTTAATAATGTTGTATTTATATTGTATTTCCCTCCTTTTCTATTATTTTTATGGCATTAAAACAAAAAATAAAACAAGCATTAGTGGATCTAATGAGAGATAAGCTCACCATTACACACATAAATCAGAACACAACTAGTTATTTCACATCCCCATCAGCGAGTGGCCCATGATTATTGATATCGACAATTGATCTTGTCTTTTGTATGTCAGCTTTTAAAATCACTCAGTCTAATCTAGATTCTTCATAGATGGTGGCGTTTTGTTCTTTGCTTAGAGGTTGAGTTTGAGTACATGAGGAAAATTATATCAGCTGTTCTTTATCATGTGGTGTGTGAGGTATGAGTGTGTGTTTTCATGTGTGATATGTGTGTGTGTGTGTGTGTGTGTGCGAGGACGGGTGCTCGTGTGTGTGTGAGTGTGTGTGTATGCTCTGCTTTTTAAGCATTTGAGTTGGAAGATAATAATGCAAAAGTTTTGAGGTACAGATGCAAAATCAGCAATAAAGTTATCAGATTAATGAAAAGACCACATAACTGGGAGGCTACTGCTTCTTTTTGAGCAATCATTTTTAGATAATGTTAATAAGTCAATTAAGCTGACCAAAAATGCACCAATTTGTGAAACAAGAACTATCACTGAATTGCTCATTTTGCATTTGTGATTACATTATGGAATAAGTTGCCTTTGTGGGTTTCGCCTTGAAATGCATAAAGGGCAGTAAAACTAAGATTCTTTTTGGCCAAATATTTTACAGATAATTTGCTTGAAAGCTTGAAGAATGTTGAAATTTAAATTAGAACTACTGATAATTGGCATACCATGAGACTATGATGTTGTATGTTGTATGTATGATGAATATGATGTGATATGTAACATGAAGATCTGGAGTTTAACAATGTATATAAAACTAAATAAATCTGCAGGGTGTAGACTCAGCATCCTCAGTTTGTTTCAAATCTGATACCTTTTAAACCAAATATCATTAATGATAATTACAATAGTGATAGCTGAGGTCGAGGTGTTTGCTTTAGTTTTTTTTAATAGAATGAGTCTATTGGTCAGGTTATTGCCTAAAACATGTCAGATTAAGGTATTTTATGTAAATGATTCTTAATAGATTTTCCTAAAGGCCATTACTTCCACTCTGCTACAAAGTGGAATATAAAGAATTGGGAAAGAATCTTCTAGAAAACAAAACAGTACCAAACCGGAAATTTAATACAGGTGCACACCAGGGTTATTATAGTTGATGAAAACGAACTAAATAA
>JAMQGT020015218.1:0-35019 GCA_024447675.2 Pterophyllum scalare | reverse complement strand
TTGAGCCCTCCTAACTGTAAGTACAGCAGAAATCCACATGAAACTTTCAGGTTTGAAAAACTGATTCAAACTTCATTAAAACACTGAAGCTGGTTCTGAAGAGGAGGCACTCACTAGTTTTTCATGATGTGATCCAATAACACACACAGTCACACACTCACATACCTTTTCTGCTCTTCATAATTTTATATCTATAATACATGAAGACACCAAATCCAGCAGCCAGGAGAACCACAGGAACCAGGACACCAGGTAGAACTTTAGTCCAGGCTGGAGGAGGAGGTTCTGTAATCAACACAAACATATAAAACATATTTTAATGAATTCACATCAGTGTTTACTACGACTCTGACCTCTAGCTACATCACTGACCTGTGACCTTCAGCTGCACATGGATCTTGGTCTGATCTTGTCCAAACCTTCGGGTGGTGCAGATGTAGGGTCCACTGTCAGAGACTGTAGGGTTCCTCAGAGTGAGGCTGAGGTCTCCAGTCTTGCAGAGCGTCAGCTCTCATTGATGTTCGGTTGCTGTAACGATTGTTTTGTCGTTCAAATTCATCACCGCTGTGCAGACGCACGTGGACTGTTGGGACGATGAGCTCCTTGTGACTCCACACTGCTGCTGTGGAGCTCCTGGAAACATTAGCTGATACCTGACAGGGCAGCAGGACAGACTCCACCCCCTCATACACCTCCACCTCTGCTCCTGAGGCATGCTGGGAAACTGAGGAGAGAAAATATGAAGCAGGGTAGTGCTGTGATTTTGTGACAGCTGGTTAGACACAGAATGAAGATCCAAATGCACTTCGAGATCAAAGTTCAGAGTCTTCACTGATATAAAGATGGTTTGTTTCACAGGTGATCAGTCCAACTAAGCAGGTAAAAAGGAGCAAACAGAGGCGAACAACCAGGAAACAGATCTGAGCCAGGAACATAAGAAGGCTCTCACTGGAACACTAAATACCTGGAGCTGCAAAGGAACTAAGGAGCACTCAGATTAAGTCCACAGAGGAGACGATTAGACACAAGTGAAAGACATGAGTGAGGAGCAGGTAATCCCACAGGAGGAGGACCTGAAACAAGACTCAGGGATGAGGAACAAAGTAACAGAGAGAAGAACAACAGAACCTTTGGATTCAGCCGGCAGAGCCCAGATTTACAGTCACATGACCTTTGTGCTGAAGACAAGTAATAATAATAATAATATTAATAATACTGATAATGTTTTTCTTTTTGTCTGTAAATGATCTCTGTTCTCTTATTGCTTGTGTTTCTTTTCAGGCTTCAGGTAATTTTTTGGATGTTTTGATGGAGCCAAAAACATGTAGTTTGTTTTGGTTCATTTCACCCACCTGTGTCCTGCATTTGAGTCCTAATGAAAGTATCCTGATGTTTACTCTGCAGATTCAAACTGGCTTTGTGTCGCCCACATCATTATGATGTTTAGTCAGAACTTTTTGGAGGTGTTTAATCTTTCAAATTCTCATCAGAGTTTGGAAGCGTTTCTAACTTCAAATGATTCTGCAGTAAAGAATCATAATGGACTGCACATGGAGTTGATATCACTATTTGGGTAAAACTGGGTTTCCTAATTAATCCCAGCCCTGGGGCACTTCAGACCAATACACAATCAGCGCACTTATCCTGGATTAGCTCTTGCTGGGAGGTTGAAATAGATTCATGAACATGCACATCAACTTCCAAATGACACTTTTCTTTCTGAATTGAAGAACCCGTGTTTGTTCTAGCCATAGAACTTGACCCAGCACAATTTGTGAAAACATCAGGGAACTCATGTGTTTCCATCAGAGGTAAAGGTGGTTAAACTCATTCTCTGTACCAGCCAATAGAAGTCTGCTCTCAGTGCTGGACAGTCCACCCTTCATCCGCCCATTTTCTTCTCCACATACTGTATCCAGTGCAGAGCAGCTGCAACCTATTGAAGCTATCAGTGGGTGAGAAGCAAAGCACAGCCTGCACTGGTTACTGATATATCAGCGTTAAAGCTGAGAGTGAAGGATTTTCAAGAAATAGTATCACATGGTCAGTTTTTATGTCAGGAAAAGTTTATAGTGATATTAAAACAGTGAACGGATTCATTTACATTCAGACTGAGGCCAGTAGAGTCTAATAATGAAGGAAATGCAGTGCTGAGTCTGTTGTTTTAAATTTCTACATGAATGTTAAAATCACTGGACAGCACTTAGATGGACAAGATGTTGAAGGATGACACGCATCTAGAGTTCACAACTGGTCAGATTTTACAAGCACAGATCATCAATCATTTTTTTTCTAAATTTCAGTTTGGACTACACTTCCCCTCTGCAGAAGCTTGTCCCTGACTGCGCTAAGATGTCTAATTGGAAAAATATTTTGGCCCACACCGGCTACAGGGCCTGTCTGCTTATCATGGCTACTGGTTTATTTCCTTTGGTGCCTCCAATGTGGTCAGCTTGGTTTCCATTATTACAAAATATACTACATGTACCATTATTGTTTTGTGATCAAATTATGTATTAATAGGAGAAGTACCAGAAACATTTAAGGTGGCTATAGTTAAATGATCCAAGTGTTGATTTCAAGTGAAGGTTACAAATGATCTTCTTACAGCCTCTGACAGTGGACTCATCTCTGTGCTTGTCCTGTTGGACCTCAGTGCAGCTTTGATACTGTTGATCATAACATTTTATTACAGAGATTAGAGCATGCCATAGGTATTAAAGGTACTGCACTGCAGTGGTTTGAATCATATTTATCTAATAGACTCCAATTTGTTCATGTAAATGGGGAGTCTTCTTCACACACTAAGGTTAATTATGGAGTTCCATGGGGGGGGGGGATGATGATGATGATGATGGTGATTTATTAATTCCACATTGGGGAGATTACAGTTAATAGAACCCCCATCCAAGAAGACAAAGAAACAAACATGGGGAGATAGGTGAACTGAGGCCATGCTGCCCCCTTCTTTAGGTGCTGCCATTAAAAAGATGGAAACAACAGTGAAAACATAAAAGGAGAAAAAAATCATCTCATACTTTGTATACATACACATACACAGTATAAGGTTACAAAAACCTCTGCGATGGCACAAGAAGCACATAGAATAGCATGGGAGCAGTAGGGTGGGGAGGGCCAGGGGTGGCAGGGAGCCAGCGGGGGTGGGGTGGGGTGGGGTGGGGGTTTCAGGATACTGTGGGGCTGACTCAAACTCCCCTCCTCAGCTAACAGTTCTGATCAGAGGTGGAAAAATGTTGATCAGCAGCTAGGTCAGGGAGATCAGTCCAACACAGGTCAGAAGAAGACAGGACGGGGGGTGTAGAGCATCTGTTTCCAGAACATCCAGGAGAAGACTGAGATAAGCAGCAGTCCAAGGACACCAGGGAGACAAATTTTGATTCTATGACTTGTTCTGGAACAGGCTGTACTGATTAATCTGTTGACAGCCTTTAGTCTTTCTGTGACCTCTCAGTGTACCTTCACCGTGCAGAAACAGGTACCTCTCCAAGATCTAATCCCTCCAATCAGCTCCAGGTATACTGAGTCTGAGTCTGTACCTTTCTGCATAACCCGTCATCAGCAGCCTTACCACAGCCCAACAGCTGCCCAGACTTCCTGAATTGTAGCGCCAAGCCAGGAGTCTCCAGGTCCAATTCAGAGAATCCTAGTGTCAGTGAGCCGAATGTGTGTGTCCTCCATCGACATTACAGCCAGGCACGTCATCTTCCACCCACACAGGAATCCATAACAAAGCCAGCCGGGAATGTCAATTGGATAAGAGGGAATAGGGTTCTCCTTTCTCCAATCTCCCCATGGTGAAAATGTAATCAAAATAATGGTGTTGAGAGACCAGCTGACCAGATCCATAATTATAATTTCTAGTTCAGAAGCTTTGAGAAGAGAGACTCTAAGCAGGAAAGCAGGATAAAAAGGAAGAGCTGGGGAGGGAAGAAAAGTGTGTCCTTATTTAAAAAAAAGGGGAAGCGTTAGGCTCATTAATAATGAGAGGCTGGAGTTTATGCCTTTTTTCAAATTTGCCATAAAAATTATTCAGTTTTTCAGGCAGATTGGGATCAAAATCCAAAGAAATGTGTTTTGCCATATAATTGATCAGTGATTGGAAGCCCTGCCATAACTCTCTGCTGTTTCCAGAATTGAGTTTGTTTTCTAGCTTCTGTTTATAGCCTTTCTTGGCTTCCTTTAGTGCCTTTCCAAATCAATATTTAGCAGCCCTGTAAAAATCTTGGTCCCCCGACTTAAAAGCCGCATCTTTCTCCTTCCATCAGGTTTTAACAGGTCGGTTAAACCATGGTTTGTTGTTACTATAAACCATTACAGACGTAGATGGTACAAACACATCTTTATTTAATGTATGATGTAACCACATCAGTGAAGGTGTTCAGATCTTCATATGAACAGTCAGCTGTAGCAAAGCAGTCACTCGACATATCCATAGCTGAGGGGGATCACTGTCTGACAGTCCTCCTGCAGGGTTTGACAGCTTTCAGTCTCTGCCGGTATTTGGAAAACTGTGTTGTGGTGGGAATCACCCAGGGGTGCTCTCAGAACAGTATGAAAGGGCCCGGGAATAACAGGAGCACTGATCAAGTGTGTTCTCGGCTCTGGTAGCAGTCGTAATCTGTTCACGGTACCCAGGCAGAGCTTTCCTTAAGCTAGCCTGATTAAAATCCCATAAAACCAGCACAAGTGGGTTCGGGTCGGTGATGTGAGCAGAGAGTTTCTGAATGGCAGCCGTAACACCAGCTCGAGGAGGACTATAGACAGCTATCAAAATAAAAGAAACAAATTCCCTGGGAACATAAAAAGGGTTATGGTTGGTCTGATGGTCAGAGTCTCAGGCTCCAAAGAGCATAACTGTGGCAGTCTTACTGTCAGTGCACCAACGGTGATTCACGTAAAAACAGACACCACCTCCCTGCTTCTTCACTGACTCCTCCGTACGATCTGCCCGGTGAAAGGTGAAGTCCTCTTGCTGTATTGCTGAGTCATTTATCCTGGCCTCCAGCCAGGCGTATGTGACGCACATGATCATACTCAATTCATCCACTTTGTTTGCCACAGAGCGAGTGTTAGAGAGCATCACAGAGGGTAGCGGTGTGCGATGACCCTGTCGCCTCTGTCGTACCAGGAAACCCGCTCTCCTCCCTCGTTTCCTGGGCCTCGGGCGCTGCCTGTTGCCTGAGGCTGCAGCCCTAAACCACTCATCAGCAACGAAGTCTTTGGAGGGATATAACAGTCCTCACGAATCTGCACTAAGCCCAGCCAATCACATCTGATCATATCTGATGGAACAGTGCATGCTTTCCACACTCAGACACACAACCAGCCAGCAGACACACAGCGTCAGCCACACCGAGTCACCATTGGTTGGTGCCATCTTAGAAGCTCCTCCTCCAAGAGCTTCAAATGTCACTGATTGCATGTGAATTATATTTTTATGTGTATGAACACGTTATTTACATGTTTGAAATAAAGATTTGACATTTGATATAATGTTCAGTTAGCTTTACATTAAAATAGCCGACAGAAACGTCCCCCAAAGAACTTCTTTTACTTCCTTACTCTGAGTACATTTCACAGCTAGTACTTTTTAGCACAGGCTGTTTAGTAGTTTTAACAAAAGTATCTGTACTTCTACTTAAGTCCAGAATGTCAGTACTTTTACCACCTTTGGAAACACAGGGGTAAAAGACAGTTTAACCACTCCACCTTCAGACAGGCTCTCTTCATCCAAGCAGACGGGCTGTTACAGTAGAAGTCATCTTTGTCATTAATAAAGGAGCTACCCTACCTGAAACACAGAGACACTGATGGCTAAAAGAGTCTACTAAAATATTTACATCCATCACCTCCTCATGATCGGGAGCAACAGTAAATGTATCTGCAGAACGGTGATTAAAGATGTGTGAACAAATCACACGTGGAACAGACAGACAATCAAAATAAGGAAAACAAATGAAAAAGACTAAAAATATAATAAGACATTTTTAAAAATCCTCAGAATCAACATTTAAACCAACAGCAAAAACAAAATCTAAAACATGTCCTTTGTCATGTTGTCAGACACATGTTGTTACAGCATATCTATCTGACATCTCAACAATATGAAAGTTAATATCTCCAATAATCAGGAGTCCTGCAGTTTCAGTGTGGAGGACAAGAAGGCACGAAGTTCCTTCAAGAAGGGGCTGCATGAACCAGGGGGAGGGGAAACTCAAACACAACATCTCTTCCAACTTTTAGTCTGAAAATATGAACGTGTTTCTGAGCTCACCCTTCAGCACATCATGTCCTGCAGAGCGGGGGGAGCTGAAAAATCTGTCATCATTAGGGCAGAGCTCTATAAGCTCTATATTTATAAAATTAGAAACATCCTTTCTCAGACTGATGCTGAAAAACTAATCCATGCATTTATTACTTCTAGGCTGGACTACTGTAATTCATTATTATCAGGCTGTCCTAAAAGCTCCCTGAAAAGCCTTCAGCTGATCCAAAATGCTGCAGCTAGAGTACTGACAGGGACTAGAAAGAGAGAGCAGATTTCTCCCATATTGGCTTCTCTTCATTGGCTCCCTGTAAATCTAGAGTAACTGATGCTCAACAATAACCAGTTCTTGAGCAGATGAATTTCAAGAATTTTAGTTTAAAATTGGCCAGAAATGCCACATATTCACCCATCAACCTGTAAAATTAACAGTTTATTTGTATTGCATCAGAGTTCAGCATCCATCAACAGAAGAAGGTTAATCTGTTTGCTTTTGACGTCAGTTTTAGTTTAATCTCATTGGTTGCAGTTCAAAACAGACAATGAGGAAGGCGGTGAAACTGAATCCACAGTTTTCTTTGTGGAGTTTTACTGCCACCTACTGATATTTCATATTGTGGAGGTTTTTCCCTCCTGGGTCCCACTCCTCTGCTGTGGTCAGTGTTTTTAAAGGTGCCTCTAGTCCCTCTAGTTTTTTTGCTTCTTTGTACAGACTTGGGGGAAGCAGCCGGAAATGGAGGAAATGCCAATGTTTCTCCTGAGGTGTGCTTCAGGTTAGGTTGTAAAACTTTAATGATAACTAACAATATTAGACCTAATGATAATGTACTGTTGCACTCAATGTGACCCCGTGTCCTATATTGAGATTCACAGCCAGCTAAACTCTCTCTTACATCACTTCCTCCAAGGAACAGGCACGTGTTGTAGTTGGACAGGATTTAATGTAAAAAAGTGTGAAACTGAAACAATACAAAATGCAGAAAAGGTAATCAGTATATAGATAATAATACATCCACTTAACTCAAATAAACATCTCCGTCTGATCTTATAACGTGCATTAAAGTGTCCATTTCAAATTAGCGGTCACACTGCATGAGCTCAGATTGGACCCACTAGATTGCCACATACAGCATATCAAACATCTCAAACTTACTTCAATAATCATATGCATCAAATCTAACAATCACAGATAACCTTGAAACTTACTCATATTGCCACTCAAAGGGATAGAAAGGAACGGATGGCTTTGGGTTTGCAGAGATGCACCATGCTTTGCCTGCCTCATGAGACAACTACTGCTCATTCCTTCTATTCACTAATCGGCTCAACATAGTGAACTGTGCACAACTGCGCCCCTATAGGCCTGGAGAAAGAACAACTTAAAAACAGTTCCACTACACTCCCCGCCTGGCATTATTTTAAGAATGCCACTATAACCTGTTTAAACATTAAACTAATCTCTTAGAGACAAAAGAAGGATACAGTCCGAAATAGGTCTGTAGAAGACCTTGGTAGTCTTGTCATGTGTAACCTTCACTTCCACTTTCCTGACAACTCCATCTCTGCTAGGAAGGGTCTTTACAATAACTCCCATAGGCCATTCATTTCTTTTTAGTTGCTTGTCTTTTAGAAGAATCACATCGCCTTCTTTCAAGTTTGGTTTGTTGCGCTGCCATTTCTGACGACTCTGGAGCATGTTGAGGTATTCTTTCTGCCATCTGGCCCAGAATGTGTCAGCAAGGGCCTGAACTCTCTTCCACTGATGTTTATACATGTCGGCCTTGGTGAAGTCTCCAGGTGGACTTGGGATTGGACTGAACTTCTGGGTGAGTAGAGTCGAGGGGGTCAGGATCAAAGGGGCCTCTGGATCTGAGGAAACAGGTACCAAGGGCCTCGCATTAACAATAGCCGTGACCTCAGCCATTAGCGTTGTCAGGACCTCGTGAGTTAGAGAAGGGTTCCCTGCTTGTAGGAGCATTGAGTCAAGGATACGTCGTGAGATGCCAATCATACGCTCCCAGGTGCCACCCATGTGAGATGAGTGGGGAGCATTGAACACCCAGGAACACCTCTGTTTGTGTAAGTAGTCCTCCACACTTGTCTCACCAGGCTTGGGAGGATCCAGATTCAGTTCCTTGGAGGCACCAATGAAATTGGTTCCGCAGTCTGATCTTAACTGTTTAGCAGGGCCTCTGATCGCAAAAAATCTACGAAGAGCATTAATAAAACTGGATGAGCTCAGAGTTTCAATCACTTCAATATGAATGGCCCTTGTAGACATGCAAGTGAACAAGACTGCCCATCTCTTGCTGTTAGCTTGACCACCTTTGGTGCGGCGTGTTGTAACATCCCATGGTCCAAATACATCAAGGCCAACAAAAGAAAATGGTGGACTACTCTGTAAGCGTTCAGCAGGCAAGTCTGCCATTATTTGTTGCTCTGTTCTGCCTCGAAGCTTTCTGCAGGTGACACATTTGTGTATTACACTGCTGATGGATCTCTTAGCACCAACTATCCATAAGCCACTTGCCCTCACAGCTCCCTCAGTGAAGTGTCTTCCTTGGTGCTGGACGGCTTCATGGTGATGTCGAATCAACAGTGTAGCAATGTGATGCTTTCCTGGTATCAGAAGAGGGTTGGCTTCATGACTTGGCAAGTTGGACTCTGCAAGTCGTCCCCCTACGCGCAGTAAGTTTTCGTCATCAATCGTAGGATTAAGTTTATGAAGGGAACTGTTGCTTGGTATGTCTCGTTTTGTCATGATACACTTTATTTCCTCCGCATAAACTTCATACTGGACACACCTGATGATTGTGTGCTCTGCTTGAGTTAAAGCTTCATCTGCGAGACTTGCCCTACAAAGGTGCCAGCCACTACAACTGCCACCATCTTTGGACTTGAAACTGTGAGAGATATGATGGAGGTAGGCCACTGCTTTGACGAGGGAAGTCCATTTTGAAAACCGTTCAAAGCGGGATGAACCTAAAGCACTTGGAGCAGTTGTGGTCACAAGCACAGTCACGTTCTGTCGAATTTCAACATCTAAGTCTGGATCGACAAGTTCAAATGGGCCCTTTTCTAGGGAGACGCTCTCATGGTTGACAAGAAACGTTGGGCCGTACAACCATGAAGTACTAACAAGTTTCTCTGCTGCTACAGACCGAGAGCCATGATCAGCGGGATTGTGCTCTGTTGGGACATATCTCCACTGGTCTGGTAGGGAAGACAGCTTGATCCTCTGTACACGATTGTTTACATATACATGAAATCTTCTGTTTTGATTGTTAATGTATCCCAACACCACTTTACTGTCACTGTAAAATGTTGTCCTGTCAATCTTTATTCTCAGTTCTTCAATAAGAACCTCCGACATCTCCACAGCAAGCACTGCTGCACAGAGCTCTAATCGGGGAATGGTGAGCTCCGGTACAGGAGCCAGTTTGGCCTTACCCATGACAAACCCAACTTCATTGTGCCCATCTTCATGTGTGACCTTCAGGTAGGCCACTGCTGCAATGGCTTTCACTGAAGCATCTGAGAACACACAAAGCTCGATGAAGATGGCTTGTGAGATGGAGAACGTGACATAGGTACGAGGAATGTGTAGGTTTGTGAGACTCTGTAGTGAATCATGCCATTTTCTCCAATCATCGTACATGTCTTGTGGCAACGGGCTGTCCCACTCAAGGTTGCTGCTGGAGAGCTCTCTGAGAAGAAGTCTGCCTTTGATGGTTACAGGTGCAACCAAGCCAAGAGGATCAAACAAGCTGTTTACTGTCGAGAGTACGCCACGGCGAGTAAAGGGCTTCTGCTCCTGTGGAACATGGAATGTAAACGTGTCTGATACAGGGTTCCAACTTACTCCTAAGCTGCGCTGGACTGGGAGCTCATCAGTTGTTAAATTGAGATCTTTGATGTCTTTTGCCCTGTCCTCAGGGGGAAAGCATTCACCACTTCCACTTTGTTGGAAACAATCTTGTGGAGACGCAGATTTGAGAGGGCAAGCATTTTTTGAGCTCTCTGTAAAACATCAATAGCCTCAGCTTCGGTTGAGAAAGACTTTAATGCATCATCCACATAGAAGTCCTTCTCTATGAAGTTTCGGGCATCAGTTCCGTATTCACTTTCTGCCTCCTTTGCTGCCATTCTCAGCCCATAGATCGCCACTGCTGGGGAAGGACTGTTACCGAAGACGTGCACCCTCATTCGATAGTCTACTACATCTTTGGTGAGGTCGTTGTCTTTGTACCACAGGAAGCGAAGGTAATCTCTGTGATCTTCCTGGACCACAAAGCAGTAGAACATTTGTTCGATGTCAGCTGTGATGGCGACCGGTTCTTTCCTGAAGCGAAGCAGCACACCCAAAAGTGTGTTGTTCAGATCCGGGCCAGAAAGCAGTATGTCGTTGAGGGACACTCCATCAAACCGGGCGCTCGAATCAAACACCACACGTATCTTTCCTGGCTTTTGTGGATGGTATACACCAAATATCGGGAGATACCAGTTCTCTTTGTCTTTGTTGTGAGATGGTGCAAGCTCCGCATGCTGGTTGTCGAGCATTTTCTGCATGAATTCAACAAAGTGTGCTTTCATTTCTGGTTTCTTGTCGAGCGTACGTCGCAGGGACATGAGCCGCTGGTAGGCATAGGACCGGTTGTCAGGAAGTTTGCGTCTGGGAGTTCGAAATGGGAGTGGTGCAACCCAGCTGTTAGTGTCGTCTTTGAAGAATCCCTCCATCTTCTTCAGGAAGATCATGTCTTCAACAGAATGAGCGAGCTGGTTGTCTTTATTGGTGCGACGAAACACAGTCTCTCCTAAATTCTCAGCTGTGAGCTTTTGGTGTGGGTGAACAGGTGGCAACTTATTGGAAATGGTTTTGGCTTGGCACAGAGTAAAGTCCTCTTTTACACTGAAGCGACTGTTGCAAGGAGTGAGATAGCTTGGACGGCCATTGTCCAATACATGTGTTTTCAGAACGTTCACTTCACTTGGCCTGTGAGCATTGCCAAGACACACCTCACCGATGATGACCCAGCCCAGGTCAAGCTTCTGTGCAAATGGATCATTGTGTTTGCCGTTAATTTGCTCCCTTACTTTGTGAACTCTCAGAAGGTTTCGTCCTATTAGCAACAGTATATCTGCACTTGGGTCGAGAGGCGGTATTTCAGCAGCTATTGCTTTCAGATGGCGGTGGTGTAAAGCAGCTTCTGCAGTGGGTATCTCTTCCCTGTTGTTGGGGACGGCATTGCACTCTATGAGAGTGGGAAGAGGAAAACTCATTTTTCCATCTAATGACTCAACTATGTAGTCACATGCTCTTCTGCCAGTCACTTGTGCTATACCACTACAGGTTTTCAGTGTGTATGGTTCAGTTTGGCTTTGTATATCAAATATGTCAAAAAACTCTGTCTTTGCAAGAGACTGGTTGCTTTGATCATCGATTATTGCATACATTCTTTTGATATTGTCTCGCCGACCTTTGGGATAGACCTGCACCAAGCAGATCTTGGAACAGGATTTCCCCGCGATTTCATTTCCACATATCTCTGTACATGTGGCAGTAACATCTGGGTCCTGAGCATTTGCTTGCTCCCCGCCATGCTGCCTATGGAATGAGGGAAGCTTTGACGTTTGTGGAGCAGGGCCAGGGTGCAGAGCTGCCAAGTGTTTCTCACTGTCGCACTCCTCACACTTAATTGTGACTGTACAGTCTTTTGCTCGGTGGCTGGTGGAAGCAAGGCAGCGATAGCAGATGTTATTGTCTTTGAGCAGCCTTTTTCTCTCCTCAAGAAGCATAGTTCTGAAACCCCTGCATTTTTTAAGTGGGTGGGGTTTGTGATGTATAGGACACTGTCTTTTAATGTCTTCATCTGCTTCTTTTGTCCAGGATCTCTCTGATGCTATGTCTGTCTTGTGCACTGTGACTGATAACTTTTGGTTGCAGTTACCTGTTGATTTCCCTTTTTTGTAGCTGGATGTATGATTGGCATGCAAGAGAGTTGTGTTGAAAGTTGTGGCAAAGCTTGGGTCATTCCTTGCTTTGGCTTGACCTTTCACAAACTCCACAAAGAATGAGAAGGGTGGGAAGCTAACATTGTGGTCTTCTTTGAACTTTGACCCCACCATTGTCCATTTTTCTTGGAGATGGAAGGGCAGCTTCTCCACAATTGGACCTACACCCCTGGCTGTGTCAAGGTAACTTAACCCAGGTAAATATCCATCTAGCTTTGCGGCTTGGAGCTCACACAGTAAATCTGAGAGGTCACGAAGCTTGTGTGGTTCTTTACTGGAGAGCCTCGGAAAGTTTTGCATTCTGGCAAACAGAGAGTTTTCTATTGCTTCTGGTGAGCCGTAACACTCTTCTAGTCTCATCCATATCATGTTCAACCCAGCAGGTGGGTGCTTTATGTTGACTGCTTTTAGTCTCTTGGCATGTTCAGAAGACTCAGGACCTAGCCACTTAATAAGTAGATTCATTTCTTCACTGGCTGTAAGACCAAGGTCCTTGATGGTACTCTGGAATGTGGCTTTCCAGCTAAGGTAACTCTCTGGCTTATCATCAAATTTTGACAGCCCTTCAGTTACTAGCTGACTCTTAGCTAGAAATCTGGCAAGGTCACTTATTGTGTTGTCAGCATTATGATGTGAGCTTGCTCCCTGCTGTGGCATAAAAGGGTATTGCACTGGTTCTGGTTTGGGACTAAGAGGTGTGTACATTACTGGTTGTTTGCATTGTTCATTCTGATGTTTGCTGTCCTCGTGTTGAAGCATGTTTCCATTGTCTTGAGCCAGGTCAGTATAATTGTGTTTATTTATGTATTCACTCACTTTTTGCTCTGGGGTTGTTTGTAGGGCCAAAAATCTCAACTCTTCCTTTGAGTCAGTTATGTCAAATTGAGTTGCTGCTGACTCCATCACCTCTGCTTTAGCCATGGCTGCATCAGCTTCCTTTTGGAGATGGAGTACGTCGAGAGATGCTTCTAGTCGGGCCTTTTCAACCTTAATGCTCATCTCCTTTTCAGCGTAGGCTAATCTGGCTTTTGCTGCTTGAGCTTCTGCTTGTGCCCTTGCTGCTGCCATACTGGCTCGGCTTAATGCTGATGACCTACTTGAACATCCTGCTGATGATCTAACAGTAAGTTTTACTGAAGACTTTGAAGACTTTGTTGAGCGAGTGGACCTTGTTTCTTCGTTGTTTTGAGCTTCAGCCTCTGACTTCTCCATGATCGGGTTGAACTGCCGCTCGTTGTCCCTCGTCGAGTGCTATGATTTCACTGTACTGTTGCACTCAATGTGACCCCGTGTCCTATATTGAGATTCACAGCCAGCTAAACTCTCTCTTACATCACTTCCTCCAAGGAACAGGCACGTGTTGTAGTTGGACAGGATTTAATGTAAAAAAGTGTGAAACTGAAACAATACAAAATGCAGAAAAGGTAATCAGTATATAGATAATAATACATCCACTTAACTCAAATAAACATCTTGATCATCATTGATCTTATAATGTGCATTAAAGTGTCCATTTCAAATTAGCGGTCACACTGCATGAGCTCAGATTGGACCCACTAGATTGCCACATACAGCATATCAAACATCTCAAACTTACTTCAATAATCATATGCATCAAATCTAACAATCACAGATAACCTTGAAACTTACTCATATTGCCACTCAAAGGGATAGAAAGGAACGGATGGCTTTGGGTTTGCAGAGATGCACCATGCTTTGCCTGCCTCATGAGACAACTACTGCTCATTCCTTCTATTCACTAATCGGCTCAACATAGTGAACTGTGCACAACTGCGCCCCTATAGGCCTGGAGAAAGAACAACTTAAAAACAGTTCCACTACAGATAATATCAGGTCAGGATTAATAGAGTTAGGGCATTTTTCTATAACAATGTCAGGGCTGCTGCTCCATCTGGCGGCAGATGGCTGCATAACATTTGGGACATTTATGGCACCAGGCATTAAAATGTTAATAATTAGGCTAACCGATTAGCAATCTTAGTACCAACTAGTAACAATAGCAACAATTAGTTGTCTAGTTGTGCTCAGCCCTAGTCACAAGCTTTGAGTAGTGACCAAAGAACGAGATCACAAATACGAGCGTCAGAAATGAGCTTCCTCCAAAGGGTTTCTATTTATGTAAATCATCACAGCCTGTCTTATATTTTTGCTTTTCACAGCATCTTAAGTTTTTTTTAATTTGTACAACAAGCTGCATCAGGCTATTCAAACTGATCATGTGTTGCTTGAGAAATAAAGTCCACCCAAAACCTACTCCTAATAATTGCTTCATCCTGATCAGTGCAAACACTTTTTGATTTAATATAGTCTAAAATCAGCTGATGTACAACAATGAATCCATGACGAGGCTGAAAGTCTAACATCCAACTATTGACAGGCTAGGTTTAAGTAGCTGTGCGTGAGTCAGAGCAGCAGTGAGAGGAGCAGCATCAGCAGCCTCTCCATCCTCTGTAAAAAGCCTATTAAAGCTGAGCCTCACCCAAACACACAGCTGAACCAGCCCACAAAAATCTGTTACACTGCAGAGGATCAGAGCGGCTTTCTTACCGAGTCCGAGCATCAGCAGCAGCATCATCAGCATCTTCATCCTGCAGTAAAACCCTCTTAAAGCTGATCCTGACCAAGGCTGTCGACAGAGCAATGGTGACTCTGCAGGTACACCCAAAGTCTGACGCACAAACTCTTTACTTTCACTTTCACATCCTGCTTTCTGCAGACTGCCTCCTGATTGGCTCTTATTTTGCAGCATTCTTTATGGACCTTTTTTTTCTGTTCTCTGCTTTAGAGCTTCTGTAACTGTTTTTGCTGGTCAGGTGCTTTTTTAAATATTACCTGTACTGATGTGTACAGGTAATACAGGTGTGTACATGTGTTTCTGTCTCTGTGCACCATGGATCCTGTGTCACCAGTGTGCGTGCACGTGTGCGCGTGCACGCGTGCGCACGTGTGTGCTGTCAGAGAAGGTCAGAGGAGTTTTCTTACTGAGTGAGAGGAGCAGCAGCATCATCTTCATCCTGCAGTAAAAAGTCCAGCTAACACTGATCCTCAGTCAGACTACAGACACATGAACACCAGACAGAACAGTCTGTGACTGCCACACTCAGACACTGCTGCATAAACACCAGTTTACTTTCACTTTCACTTTCCAGGATTTCAGGTTCTGATTCATTTCCTCAACTTGAATTCTCCCCTCATCAGGTAAGAAGATGAAGTCACATGGAGCCATGATGGCATGTGTCATAGTTTGGCTCAGTCTCCATCTTAGATGCTGTAGAACATTACAGGAGAGCTTGGCAGTGATTCACAACGTTCAACCTTATTGAAGAATGTGAGGAGCATGCTCCCAGTCTCGTTCCTGTGAAGTGCTAACTTCAGGCTCACAGACTGTGGCGTCTCCGACTGAAAGCTGCGCAGTCATAGAGGTGTAGCTCCCCTCAGGAGCCCACAGATCTGAAGAAACTAAGCAGCCCTCCTTCTTTACAAACTTAGCACAAAAATGAAAGTGTTTGGTTGATTATCACTTTGTTGTAATAAGGCTTCACGACAATAAATCTTATACCATTTGAAAGCCTGTTTATTTTTCCTTAAATAGAGCCACATTCATAAGGAAAATGAATTTGTGGGTTGAGCAGTCTGTGAGATGTGCCCATGAAAAACTTGCCAGATCTTCTTAAACAGCTGATTCTGCTGTTGACTCATGCTTTGAGCTTCTGCTACCCCAGCTGCAGACAATCAGGCAATGAGGCCCCACAGAGCGAGGTTTATCAGAGACTACCCCCAGAATTTGGGAGTGGAAAAGGATGGAAGGGCCTGCCTGCAGTCGTGACCTCGACTACGCTGAACACTTGTGGGATCAGCTTGGGTGTGCTGTTCATGCCAGATGGACCAATGCTGGTTGAAGAACGGTATGCCATCCCACAGCAGTGTGTGACCGAGCTGGTGACCAGCATGAGGAGGAGAAGATTTGGCAACTTTTTGGCAAGTTGTGGTACTCCACTATCACTGACATGGAGAGGGGTCAGTAAATATCCCATGATGTAACGTCAGTGATGGTGAGGTCAGTGATGGTGGGTCAATAGGTGGAGCTTATGTCCTCTTAATGACACAAAGCCCAAATTAGTTGAGTTTACGAGAAAACTGTGTGGAACTGCCTTTAACCATTCAAGTTTTTACAGAGGGTGAAAATAAATATATTAACTTGTATTAACACTGAATCATGAGTGATACAGAGAACAAGTAGTCTTTACTCAAAATCATTAGTTCACAAAACGTATTTCTTTTGTGGAGTCGAACTTAAAAGGATTATATGAACCTTGAACATAAATGTTTACTACCTAAAATCATTTGAAATTACAACTAATATCTTTCCTTGTACTTTAATTACATTATTTTCACTTTTCAACTGCTATATTAAAACAGTGTTTCAATGAAAGCAAAAGAAAGCAACACGTTTCAATAGGAGGGATCCAGTCGAGACCAGAGAGAGTCTTGGGCACTGTGGAGGCAGGCCAGCTCCCCCGGCAACAGCTCATGATAAATTCCATGATAGGGTGGAATAGAAGGCCTTGGGTCACCAGCATACCAGTTACGGGATAGTGCAGGAACAGAGCGTCTTTTTACACAACATTCTGGAGAAGTTGACATAATCAGCCAAACAAAGGCCAGACAGGGAGTCCAATTTCCAGAAAATACCAGTTGTTTTGGTTTCAGGCTGTCTCTGATTAATTTCCAGCCTTGCAATCTTAGGATTCTTAATGGCATATTCCAGTTCAATCCAAGTTCTCTTGGATCCTCCTCGATGAAAAGAACAGACACTTCACCAAGATTAATCCATTTTCACTTGGAGCATAGCCAAAGTTGGCCTGCGTGTCCCGAGGTTAGCGTCCACCTTTTGGTTCAGCTGCCCTGGGTACTGACTCTGTGTGTGAACCATCCTGCTCAACCCCTCACACTGGGGAGGCAGCTTACCAAGCCACCAATGACTGCTCACATTTTCCAAATTTTCTGATGTAACAGGTATTCCCCAAGGCCAATCAGAAGAGATCCTGTCATCCATAGCCCAGATATATATATATATATATATATATATATATATATATATATATATATATATATATATATATATATATATATATATATATATATAATACATCTTCTAGGTCATCGATTGACAGGGCTGTCAAGATCATCATCTTCCAAAGGAGCTCATGACTGTAGCCAGCCGGAGATGTCCCCTTGGGACATTAGGGTTCTCCTTCCCTCTATCTCCTCCTCGTGTAGAAAATCTGATCAATGGCATTGACGGTCCAGCTGACAGTTTGAACGATGTGTAGAGAGAGGCTCACGAAGCAGAGCAAAGCAGCAGAAGCAGAAGAGAAGTCTTCCTGCATTTTAAAGACCCTCTGAAAAAATAAGAGGTTACTTACAGTGTAAGCAGAAGTGTTTGTGGTTGTCACCAAGGAGTACAGGAAGCTCTCTGAGCACCAGCCTCCAAAGATGAGTTGGCTCTTTTTTCTGATAGAGAAGGAAAATGAAATCACAAGTTATGCAGCTGGAATGACGGGAGAATAGTAGTTATTGGATGTAACTCCAGTTCTGTGATTATGGGTAGGCCTCCAGTGGGCTTCCCTATTAGTCATCCCTCACAGGCTCCATCTTGATATCCTGAGATGAAGCCCTGAAGGCCCAGCTGGCCCCTGCATGTTTATCCTGTTGCTGATTTCCAAAGGAAATGGATAACAGGTATAAGAGCCTTTAATGCTGTGTGATTACTGCGGGGGAGTGATCACTAAAGGTGGAACCTTGAGGGAATACTGAATATGAAAGCCCATCAAAGAGTGTAACATGTACAACAGTTCATAATAAACTGAACCATCCAACCATCCTGTTTGTCCCATACAGTTAAAGCTGTTGTTGTCAAAGTTGAACCAACACAGCAGCACTTTCTTTGACACGTTCTTACATAAACTATGAAAATAACACGATACAAGTGTGAAAGCATCTGTACAGACTTCCATTTAGGACGATATTGAATCATTTCCATCCATCCATGCTTATTCTATACTGGGCTGCAGTTATCATTCAATTTTGTCCTTAAAATAAATCTCCACAGGGAGCAACACTGGACAAAAAGGGCCTGTGTCTGGAAAGATCCGGTTCCTCCATGAAAATCTGTTCCCCGTGTCAGGACCCGACTGTCGTCATGGTGCTTCAGATCGATTTCTCTGTAAAAGACTTGCTGCTAAATGAATTTGTTCCTGTGTCATGGAGGGGGAACACAATATGCTGGATGGCTGAAATATTTGGTTCCCCCGTGTAAGCAAATGTTTTCATATTCACAGGAGTTGTTGTTCTTGATGAGAGGAATAAACACTGTTAAAGACATTTACAGAGAAATTGATCAGAAGCGCCGTGAAGACAGTCGGATCCACGTCTCTTCCGACACAGGGGGTACAGATTTTTACATCATACAACAGGGGGCTCAGGTGCCAATCACACTGCCAGGTGTACAGTGCATTACAGTTCATATATTGTAATGTTCTTGTTTTATACACTGCTCAAAAAAATAAAGGGAACACTTAAACAACACAATATAACTCCAAGTAACTCAAACTTCTGTGAAATCAAACTGTCCTCTAAGGAAGCAACACTGATTGACAATCAGTTTCACATGCTGTTGTGCAAATGGAATAGACAACAGGTGGAAATTATTGGCAATTAGCAAGACACACTCAATAAAGGAGTGGTTCAGTTACTATTACTGCATAGATGGTGGTATTACTGGGGTAATACTGCCGTCTATGTGTGACGCCTTTGTTAGCACTTAGAATCACATCCCTAACCCAAACAGGTCACTATAACATGGATCACAACTTTTACAGGAGTTATTCTGCAAATCACAACAGTCCTAACTAACATCCACGTGTCATAAAGTGTGCAAAAACATGCATTTCTTAGCTTGTCTCTGTAACCAAATGTATGAACACTGTGGAAATATATTCAAACCTCTAGCTTTATGTGCAATTATATAAATCTCATTGATAATACCAGCTGCGCCTCATACACTGAAAGTATGGATGGCTCTCCACACTTTATACAACTGTAACTATTAAGAACAAACTATAACATATCAAATTCAACATCAAATTTAACAGTGTACAAGTAACCCTCTTCCCTCCACAGTTTATCTGCTACACCAGTCACACTTGTTCCATGAGCCTCTCAGGAGGTTCTTAGGTCTGGTAGACCTCCTGAGTGTCACAGTCACTGTGGGAGGTGAAGGAGGCTCACTGTGTTGTATTTCTGTTACAACACCGTCTCCTTCACTTGATTCTCATGATGTGCTGGACAGCTGTGCAAATTCAGGATAGTTAGAATAATAGTCGATCACCAGAAGATGGTCCTTACCATGGAGATGAAACAAATCAGTAGCTACTGTTTGCCACGCTGCAGTGGGAAGATCTGTTATGAGCATCGGCTCCTTTGTTTGTAGTGATGTTTGAGACATGTTTCACATTTCTGGACCATCTCCTCGATGTCTTTGTTGATACCTGACCAGTAAACTGCTTCTCCTGCTCTCCTTTTGCATTTTTCCATGCCAAGGTGCCCCTCATGGATGCGCTGAAGCATGTCTCGACGCATAGACTGTGGGATGAGAATCCTATTTTGTCTCAGAAGCAGGCCGTTAGCCATACACAAATGTGCACACACAGGGTTCAACCCTGGGTAGATTCCTCCTGACCATCCATCCTGGACATGGTGGATCACGTTCTGCAGCAGTGGCTCTTTTGCCGTCTCCTGCACAATCTGCTGCAGCATGATGTGTGATGCTGGGAGAGGAGCAGTCACCATGGTAGCTTGTGTTTCAACATCAGCAGCCACATAACTAAGCTGCGTGTCAGTACTTGGTGCTGGTGCTCGTGACCAAGCGTCTGCCAGTACAATGTGTTTGCCTGGTGTGTCAATGAGGTCATAACGCTGCAATAACATCATCATGCATTGAATCCTGGGTGACATGTCACTGAGCTTCTTTTTCCTGATATGAGTGGTTTGTGGTCAGTCTCTGCTGCAAAGGTTGGCAGTCCATACACACAACTGAAACCTCCCACATCCAAACACTAAGCCCAAGCTCTCTTTGTCAGTTTGAGCATATTGTTGCTCAGTTTCTGTCGTTGATCTTGATGCAAAAGCTGCTGGTTGCCATTTGTCTTCATGCATTTGGAGCAGGACAGCTCCCGGGCCATCTTCTGAGGCATCAGTGGAGATTTTTGTTGGTTTTAATGGGGCAAAGAATGTGAGTACTGGCTCAGTAGTGACAGTTAGCTTTAAGTTTTTCCCACTCTTTCTCGTGTCGTGCTGTCCACTCAAACACTGTGCTGTGACGTAACAACTCTCTGAGGCATGTGGTCTTGGCGGCAAGATTAGGAATGAACTTACCCAGGAAGCTGATCATTCCCGTGGCTCACAAGACACCATTTTTGTCAGTGGGGGCAGGCATGTCTAATATGGCTTGGACCTTTGACTGGTCCAGTTCCACCCCTTCACTTGTGAAGATTGGTTTGTCCAGTGCTTGGTTCCAGCATCATGGAACAGCTTCCTCCAATCAGCAATAAAAGCTCTGTAAAAGAAGCACACGCCTTCCTGTCCCTAATCATGACATGGCAGTTTTATTCTACCTAACAACAGAGTGCAGTGACCTATAAACACCCTCCTTAGACACAGATGTACATGTTTTGGAAAAACCTTCTAGGATAAGATAAACATATTTTTCTCTAAGACCAGGAAGGCCATAAAAAAGAAGCATATCTGTGAAGTTAGTCTGGTGACCACTGCTCCACCATCTGTCTGCTCTCTAATGTCTTTATTTATCTATTATTTGCTTCAGACTCTACTTATTAATTAATTTCCATGCATTTGTCATTTTATTCACTGAGTAAAAACTAAAACCCAACAGTAGGTCTCCAGAGATGAAGGTCTGTGGAAGCAGGTGGAGCAGCTCTCAGGAGGAGAGCACTTCCTACCAGCAGTCCTCCATCTCTGCAGCTTTCAGCCCCGAGGACTCTGACAGGTCAGAGAGTCAGGGTCAGAGATGGAGCTGCTCCTCACTCTGCTGCTCCCCAGCTCATCTTCAAAGGCAGGTGGAGCACTTTGATTACATAAGTCAGTTCCTACTAGCACCACGCTGATGCTCCGCCTCCATCACCTGATGATCTGAGAGCCAGACTGAGTGAAGCCACAGCTGCAGAGGGTGGAGAGGCATGGAGAGAGACGGGTGAAGAACGGTGTGTGTGGTCTTCTGGAGGGTCTCAGGAGGAAGCAGCTGATACATGGAGAGCAGCAGGGAGGCTGATTCATACTAGGTAAAATCAAAGTGTGTACCTGTGTGATACTTTCCATCTTTGTTCAGACTTTGTTTGTTTCAGGAAGACTTACTGATTAGTTTGTGCTGACTTCATGTTCTGATGGTCCAAACAGCCATGAATCCACCAAAGACCAGTTTGCTGTTATTCTCCACCTACATGGTCTGAAAGCTGCAGCTGTCTGAGAGAGTCTCTCCATATGAGAGAGGCTGAGACCTGTTTCTTCCTGCAGCTTCAGAGGAAACTGCAGAGCTTCCACCCCCACAGCTGTGTGTGACTGTAACCACCCACCAACCTGCTCTGGTGTCTTTGTGGAGAACGCTCTGGTTTCCATCTCAGAGATTGTTGTTTGTCGGGTTTATAAAAAGCACGTGTGTTGTGGTAGTGTGGTGTGTGATGCTGCACCTGCATCATTTGATGACAGTAACAAAGGAGGCCTGACTCCTCCTCCTGAGGGAGCAGTGAAGGAGCTCAGATGAGCTGAGAGTTTGATTTGCAGTGTCAGGGCTGTCAGAGGCTCCCTGATCTCTCTGCTGATTTGGTGCCATACAGATAAAGACTGATTGATCCTCCAGACCTTCTGTTTGCTGCTGTCTGCTCATCGCTCTCTTTCTGCATTTGTTCACTTTGATTTATAAAGCACCAAATCAGCAAACAGTCACCTCGAGGCACTGCTTTCTCTTTGTGTTTAATAATAATATAATAAAACATTTAATTTATAAAGCACTTTACAAAAGTTTACCTTTGTAACCATAAATTTATTGTCTCCAATAAAACATGGATCTATAATTTCAGTTTACAGTATAAAAACAAATCAATAGATCAGGTCAATAATCTGTAGTGTCTTCATTATTAAATAATCCACTGTATGATTATGATCATTATTAGTGAAAACCATCTTCACTGAGTCATCACAACATCAAGAACAGGATCAAACACACAAAAATATCCCACAGCATCTCTAACAGCACTCTCCTGGTTCTGGACTCAACAACAGTAAAGAAATAATCGATGGCAGCTCCTGATTCTAGGTTTGGATTTTCAAAAGGCATCTGATGCAGTTTTCCATATTTTATATGTGACAGCCTGAATGTTCTCAGCTGTGATAACTTTTTAATAAAGGCCATCAGGACCTTGTAGAAAGGCAGCCACAGCTGGGTGAAGCTGCCCTGCGGTGCATCACCCAGATGTGAGAATAAGAGAGGAACATCAGGGCGGTCCCAGCTCTGCTCACCTCTTTGTTCTGGCAGGCCGAGTTCTCAGCCTTTAATAAGCCAACATCAGGTTAAAGGCAGCAGCTTTGATGGCAGACACACAAAAATATCACAGTTAGCTGATGACACTGCTTTATTCTTAGAAAGCTGAAATGAAGTCTTCCAGCCTGATGGCTCCTCAGAGGATTCTCTGGAGTCTCTGATTGAAACCTTAATTTAAATAAGCTTTAAAAACATTACTGATACAGAAATATGAAATATCTCAGTCAGACATACAGTCACATGTTAGGGAACTACAATCTCAGAGGATGATGAGAAATAAATGGCAGATAATACAGAGCCAGTTACTTCATCTATTCAAAGGAATGTACGTGTTGGTTGGTCACAGATTTCTCTCTGAATGTAGAGTTACTGCTGACTTCATCACACGGCTCCTCCTGAAGTCTTCAGACCATCCTGTGTAGACACACATGTTTCAGTTTCATCTGCAGAAATGAGCCACACAAGCCTAAAAACAACGATGTCTCTGTCCTGAGCAGAGGGCGGTCCTAACCCCTCAGATTTCTCCTCATTTAACCAAATTATTCAAATTAATTGGATCAGAAGATTCCTGACAGACCCAGATAGTCTGTGGGACATGATTCCCAACTTTCAAACAGCAGGTGGTCTTCATGGTTATTAATGTGGCCTTTTGCTGTTGGTGAACTTTGATGAAGAAGCTCTGCTGTGCTGCTGCCTCCTTTACCAGCACAGCTCCCCACAGATACTTTATATGGCTCAGTGTCAGCATCAGCCACATAAACACATCATATTTCAAAGATGCTTCAGAAACAACATCCTAGCTGTGAGAGAGCTTTTTAACTCTGAGGAGCTTCCACGCTTTCAGTGTGTACAGAGATCCTGTCTCCCAGAAGGAGCACAGACTGTAATAAATGCATCATGTGTTGTGACGCTGTGATTGAAAATGATCCAGAACTGTTCCCCACTGAGTTCTGCTCTTTGTAAATATGTCCCTGATATTACAGACTAATGTTCTTCCATAACTCCATGCTGGAAACTCCAGAACACGGATCAGTGTGAACATGTGACTCTGTTTGGAAGGATTTCCAGGTTTAAACTCAGACTTTGGTAAAGAAAGTGTACTTAGAGAACATGACGTCATCCCGTTATTCCACCAACAAACAATATGATAATTATTTTAGCCAAATTCACTCCAACTTTAACAACAGATGAAGAACAAGAGGAACAGAGAGAAGGAGGGAGGAAGAGGACATTACTGAGAGGAAGGAGCTCCATCACTGACCTGTAGATCCTTCTACTTGAACCATGAAGAAGGTCTGAAGAGACTGAACTCTCTCTCTGTGGAGCAGACAAACAGAGTGAGTCTGAGCGTTTCTAAAATGTTGTAAATGTCAGAATGAGGACAGCAGGAAGCGATCAGTGACACTGATGAAAGCTGCCAGGCTTCATGAACATGGCAGAGCTGTGCAGTGATTCTGTCCTAGAGATCAAACTGAGTTCCTACGACTCAGTGCTCATCAATGACATCACTGAGACAAACTGCATCTCCCCACACAAACAACAGGAAACAGGTTGGATCAGAATTTGGTGCAGTCGTGTTTGTAAAGCAGCATCATCAGATGGACACAAGTCAGTTTATCAGAGCAGCTTTGAAGGAACCAAAGACAAGAAGCTGTGAAGCTCTGAGGACTCAGGCAGCAGGTGGAGACCTTTGACCTCTGTGACCTCTGAGGCTGTTTGGGTCTCTCAGAGGAGAACATGAGACCTACAGACAGATGTCAGTGAGTCTGATCCTCCATCATCTACTCTCATGTTCCATCCATCCTCTGAGGTGGTGCATCATCTGAGCAGGATGCCTCCTTTTCACCTGTCAGGTGAGATGTTTCATACCTGTCCACCTGCTTCATCCAGGAAACAGGTTCCCCTCCAGAAAGCAGGGATCAGGACCCTGAAATCACTCCACCAAATGTGATGCTGCATCCAGCAGAGGAGACTGAGACACCGACTGGGTACATGGATCCTAAATGTGTCTTCTGACTCAGTGACCTTTGACCTTTAAGCCCAGCTCCTTGGCTGTAAGCTGTGATGATGGCAGAGATGTTCACAGAGTAGAAAAAGTGAATGTTTAGGTTTGTGGGTCGACTGTGAGCTTCAAACACTGATTGTGTGTGATGTTGGTTTGCTGCTTCTCTTTGTCCACATAAAGTCAGAGAGTTTTTCCCAGAGTCTAAATAAAGTGACACAGTGTATCAGGATGTGTCTGAATATGATCTGTAATCATCCACAGAGTTCTCTCAGGCTGCTCTGTTCACCACCTTCTTCTGTCCTTGCAGTCACTTTGGACAGAGATCACACTACCAGCTTTTCCAAGAGAAACCAGCTGGGACTTTATTGAAGCTCCGCCCACTCTAAGTAATTATCCTCTTATTGTAGAACTGCATAAACATATTAGAGACAGCATCAACATTACTGCGTCTGCACTTATTAAAACACTCTGACAGGAATGCCAAAGGAAGTGCAGTCACTGCACACCTGAATATCAGCTGTTTGTTATCAGCTACATGTTAGCAAACTTAAAGTGTCACTGACAGGGTTAGGACTGTAATGAGGACAAACAGCTGTTACACTCACCTTTGACCTTGAGAGTCACTACTTTCTGTAGCAGCATGACTCCATCCTTGTTGCAGACGGTGCAGGTGTAGAATCCACTGTCAGTAAGTTGGAGGTGTTTCAGGGTCAGACTGAGGTCTCCAGTATTTATTTGCTCTTTCTTCATCTCTGAGCGTCCTTGTATGTGAGACTGGTTTTGTCCTCTCTGATACTCGTGGACTTTCTTCTCTTTGTGTTTCCACTCCACTGTCACAGCCTCAGGGTTGCTGACTGAAGCTTTAAATGGCAGCACGACAGACCATGTTTCTGTTCCCTCCACCTGCTGCTCAGGAACTGAGAGGAGGACATGAAGCAGACAGACAGACAGACAGACAGACAGACAGACAGGTGTCAGTGAGGGAGATCCTCCATCATCTGCTTTAAACACATGAAACAGTGAATAAACATGTTTAATGTAAAATAATGTGTCAAACGTGTCTGTGAATAAACAGGATTTTACAGAAGGACAGTAAACACACCGTCACAAGTTTAACATCATTTCATAAAAGTGTGTGTCTGACGACCACGACTGACACTAAAGATTATTGTGGTGGTAAAATAATCTGTCAACTATTTTTTATGATTAGTCAGTTATTTCCATCTTACCTCACCTGTTCAAGCCTGCACACCCTGTGAAAATCACCTTCTTGTAGTCCAGTATATTTTTTACCTTAATGTGACCATCACAATAAATATCAAATAAACAGTTCATAGTAGAGAGCCCTGTTTACTCTCATTTACTCACTGATAAAAATCAGTGATTGTAAAAAAAATTTTTTTAAATTCATAAACCTGCAGTGTCATATCTACATGTGAGGATCTGGTTATTGTAGACATTTATCATCACAGTAACAGTGTTACAAACATCAGCAGCTGTAAACACTCATAGAAACATTAGAAATACAGACGCTGGTTCGATGCTGCACCCTAACATACGAGGAGTATTTAACATTTATAATTATCAGAGAAAGTTACTTTATGTTTGGTGCCTGTCAGTTTCCCAGTTTATATTAGTGCATATTTGAATGTGTCAATGAGACGCATTAACTTAAAGAACTTTGTAGAAATGTGCTTTATGAAGATCAGTCCATTCACTTGGATCAGTTTACATAGCTGCCACATCCAATATGGCGGACACGCTGACGTATCACAGTAACGGGCCGACCGGCTCAGGGCACCATCTGTGTCTGTGTATGATCGTTATGTTGTTCATGTTACTTTCTTCTTTATTAATATTGTTGTTATTGGCAGACAATGGAGGCCAGTGATGTGCAGTCAGGTGAGGCCTCACCTGTCACCGAGTAAAATACTAACAATAATAAGAGAAAACTCATTTGACCACTTGAGTGTTCTATGAAATTGTTTTATGAAACTGTTTTCTGAATTATTTCAACCCTTTAATGGTCAAAATGGTGGAATTTATGCTTTTCCAGTTCAAACATGTGGAACAAATGTGGGGCGAGCCAGTGCAGTACTGTGGCTCACCTCTGGGGGCGCTGTGTCACATACAATAATGAAGCTGGTGGTTGATGCGTGCTCAGTGCCGTCTCTCTTTATATCACCAACATACATGTTTGATCACACATGTGCTGCACATGCTGATGTTCCACAGTCTGATATACTGAATGAAACTGAGGTACAATCTGACACATGTTCTTCTCTGTTATAGAAACAATCAAATGTTAACCATGGTAACAGACTCCGCCTTCTTTCTCTCCTAAATAAACCTGTGTGGTTGTTTCCTTTTTCTTCCAATAATCAGTCAAATGTAATTATTTTAATAGGATTTAAAGCAGCTCTGCCTGAATGTTCCCAGTGTGAGCATTTCTAATGTGATCGACTCTCAGCTTCACTCAAACACACTAAATTATCAGCATTGATAACAAAATCATTTTAATGATCCATCCATCAGTGTGCACGAGCTCTTTGATCCAATGATCTTCTTAAACTCAAATCTAATTGTTGTTGTTATCATGAGTTTATAAAATGACAGTTTTACAGGAAGAGCTGAAAATCAAATAAAGCCCATTATTATTTGTGATGAAGACGCCACAGCACAGTTAGTGTTTACTTACATTTATGAACACAAACATTAGTTTTAGTGTTTGAATCTGATGATGGATTCATTTCTGACTCCTCACAGACGTCCAGTGTGTCGCTCAGATTTGGTACAAAAACATGAATTCACTTTATTTGATTAATAAATAACAATATTATTGTTAGCTTGAAACAAGTTTCTAAAATATTTCTGTTTCCTTGTTTTTATGGCAGATAAATGTGTTAAACTCTGTAGCTCACATTCCCATGATGCACCAGGAGCTGTTTGACTTGGATCTGATTCATGGAGGATTGTAATGAGGACAAACAGCTGTTCCACTCACCTTTGACCCTGAGAAACACTGATTTCTGTAGCAGCATGACTCCATCCTTGTTGCAGACGGTGCAGGTGTAGACTCCACTGTCAGTAAGTTGGAGGTCTTTCAGGGTCAGACTGAGGTCTCCAGTCTTTATTTGCTCTTTCTTCATCTCTGAGCGTCCTTGTATGTGAGACTTGTTTTGTCCTCTCTGATACTCGTGGACTTTCTTCTCTTTGTGTTTCCACTCCACTGTCACATCCTCAGGGTTGCTGACTGAAGCTTTAAATGGCAGCACGACAGACTGCACCCCATTATGTGTTACCACCATCTGAACCTCAGGAGCTGAGAGGAGGACATGAAGCAAGCAGACAGACAGACAGACAGACAGGTGTCAGTGAGGGAGATCCTCCATCATCTACTTTAAACACATGAAACAGTGAATAAACATGTTTAATGTAAAATAATGTGACAAACGTGTCTGTGAATAAACAGGATTTTACAGACGGACAGTAAACACACCGTCACAAGTTTAACATCATTTCATAAAAATGTTAAACTGCAACTAAAGATTATTTTGGTAGTCGAATAATCTGTCAGTTATTTTATTGATTAGTCAACAATTATTTCAGTCTTACCTCAGCTGTTCAAGCTAAGTAGCTTTTATTATATATTATCATTCAAATGTATACTATTTTATTTCTTTATTTTTTGTGTTTTCAGTGAAAGAAATCAAACACACATCAAGTGGTAATCAAAGGAAGCATGCCATCTATCACAAATCAAAGTTTGGAGTCCTGAACTATTCTTAAAGGAAGTCTGTCCAAAGAGGTTCCACGTACTCAGTCCACTTGGTCTTTTTGCATCCTGAGGGAGAAAGACATCTTTCCATGACATATATATCATGTAATATGTTTATCCAGTCACAGTGGTAGGGGGCTCCACTTTCCACCATTTTCTAGAGATAGCTTTCTTACTTGCAACAAGAAGCATGTTCAGTAGTCTTTTATCTCCATCGCTCCATTTGGACACAGGTACATCACCCAAGTACGTTGTTTCACATTTAAAGGGAGTTTTAGCTCCAAATATATTATTAACATGTTTACATATCTCTTTCCAGTAGCTGGTTATAACCTGACAGTAGCAAAAAATGTGGTAGTGGTTGGCTCCCCCGGTCCCACGCTGTCTCCAACATGTGTCTCTGCTACCTAAGTGGTGTTTTTGGATAGGGGTGATAAAATATCTAATTATATTCCTCCAGCTGAATTCTCGCCATGTCATAGACCCCTTTGTTGTCCACTGTAGTTGGCATATTTTAGTCCAACTTTCCTTGGAAATAGTCATATATACTATTTTTAATGATGTGATGAGAACAACAAGTTTATCTCTGCATAATCTAATTTTCAGAAGCATTTTTGTTGTTGATTTTTTAATAAATCATGGTGTCTGTACTGCTGTGTCAAATTCTATCTATCTATGTATGGTTTCTTCTTTAAGGCCTGTATAGAATTGGTCCAAAAAGGGTAACTTGGGATGACCATAAAGGTCTGACATCAGTACAAAGGAATGCACAAAGGACCACCTTGGGCTCTTTGCTTTCCGAATAAGGAACTGACCATACATCCAGCTATAGCGGATGGTTGAAGCTGTCCCTTGAAGCCATATATGGGAAAGTTAGGAATGTGGGGGTTTGGCCAACACTATAAAACCTCTGTGATCTCTTATCTGAACTGAGTTTGGATCAGTTGGTGTTCCTCTCCCAGATGTCTCGAGCATCTGTTGTGGCATTGTCTTTTTTGTAATAAACCTGATGTTATTCATTGAGACACAGCCTATAATACTAATAGATAAGTTCTCATCTATATCTGATTACTCTACCAACTGGAGTAATAAGTTCATTTACCTCTGAATTGTAGTTTTGAGAACATCCACCACCACCTCACTACACTCAGGCAACATTAAATATTTAGGGACAAATTTTTCTGCCAGACTCTCAGATTTGGTTTGTTTACATCACATTCCTCTATTAAAAATAATAGAGGGTGATCTCACACATTGGAATAGTTTACCTATATGATGCATTGGTAGAGTTTCCACCATTAAAATGATGTTTTGCCAAAGATTATCTCACTAATTAAACATTCTGTTGCTTTGTTAAAGACATTAGACTCAAACATGACAACATTTCTATGGAAAAACAAACCATCATGAATAAGTTTAAAAACTTTACAAAAGCCAAAATGCAGAGGTGGTCTAGAGCTACTGAATTTTTATCACTACTTCTTGATCAGGAGGTTGCGTTATGTTTCAAAATGGATCAAATCAAGTTCTCTAGACAGCCCGTGGTTATCACGTTCTGCTGATGCAGGCAAAACAGAGGACCCCAATGCAGGACTCAGAGGCAGAGCTATACTTAAGCTAAAACTTTATTTACAATATGAATATGAAGCAAGGCTGTCAGGTGCCAGCAGTGTGCAATACAGAACTTGAACATGAACGTAACTATGACGTAACATGAACTAAGAATGTGTGGAACATGGCGCACACAGCAGGGCAGTGAAGACAACACCGACCACACAGAGAGGAGGACGCAGCAAGGAAACAACTGAGAACAGTGACAATACACAGAGGGACAGTGAGGGAATGGGCAACAGGTGAGGAGCACAGGTGAACACAACACACAGACAAGATAAGGGGAAGCAAAACTAAACACAAGCACAAGGAACATAAGACTGTCAAAATAAGACAGGAAGTGACACACCATTAAAAATGGCGGCGTCCACAGACGCAGCGGCTCTCAGCTCTTCCTTTCAGTGCTCTTTTTTGTACTTTTTGTAATTCTTATTTGTTAGTTTTTGTGCATTTGTCTCCACGAACAAATGCTACACACGCCAGGATCTTGTGGATGTTGGCTACCGGCACAAGATTGGGACCTGGGAACATTCACAGGGACCGTACTGGACTACATTAAGTTCAGTATCAGAAATGTGACTGTTAGCAAGAACATCCGGGTCTTCTCTAACCAGAAACCCTGGATGAACAGCCAGGTCCGTTCACTCCTCAAAAACCGCAATGTTGCCTTCAGGTCAGGCGACCGAGCTCTGTACCGTGCTGCTCGAGCTGACCTGAAAAGAGGAATTAAAAAAGCCAAGGTGGACTACAGGAGGAGATCAGAGTCCCACCTGTCCATCAATAACACACGGGAGGTGTGGCAGAGCATTCACAACATCACAAACTTCAGAGGCTGTGATGTGACTGCAGGAGACCTGAGTGTGTCGCTAGCAGAGGAACTTAACTGTTTGTTTGCTCGCTTTGAGACACCTCAGGACCACCCACCTGCTCCAGCCCTGCAGCCCCCCCCCCATACCAGGCTCTACCTCTACCACACTCATGCTACTTTTCCACTGCAGAGGTGCCGGTGCTCGTGCCAGTGCTGGTGTTGGTTCCAATGAACCAGTGAAACTCTTAAGAACGAGCCTGTGTTTCCACCGCACTTTGTGAACTGCTCCTTTACATATGAGTGTGGGCGGGGCCTCGCCTGGAACCTGAAGGGCACCAACGTGGGAGAACACGCCCCCTTTCTTGTGCTGCGAACACATTTTAGGGTCCAAACAAACTACTGCAGCATCTGTGTGCAGCACAGAGGGAAACACACACAGAGATTAGAGCAAGACGACAAGTACGCACTTTGTGTCCTTTTATCTGTGATATGAACTGATACAAAGCAGCAAGTTCAGCCTCAGAGCCCAACCTAATTCACAACTGTGAGCACAGTAACACACACCATGCAGTGAAACTGCAGTAGAAAACTTGATGTTGAGATGGCAGAGTCACGCCCTTCTGTCGCTTTCATCACACGTTCTTGTTTTGAGAACAGCTAGCTTGCGGGGTCGGAGTTTAACCCGTTTTTCGGCCCAGTGCCGAGTGCTTTTGCAGTGGAAAAACTGCTCAACGGTTCAAATACCGGCACCGGAACCCAGTCGGTGGAAAAGTGGCCTCACTGTCCAGGAGCATGAGGTATGGTGTGTGCTCTTGGCAGTGAACCCCAGGAAGGCTGCATCAGACGGAGTACCTGGCAAGGTGATCAGAGCGTCTGCCCACCAGCTCACCCTGATTCTCACCAGGATTTTCAACCTCTCCCTGGCCCAAGCAGTCATCCCGCCCTGCCTAAAAACAGCCACAATCATCCCTGTGCCAAAAAGGTCCATCACCTGCCTAAATGATTACCTCCCTGTGGCCCTCACACCGGTAATCATGAAGTGCTTTGAGAGGCTGGTTCTCCAGCATATCAAGGACCCCCCCCCCTTTTTGACACCCTTCAGTTTGCATATCGTGCAAACAGATCCACAGAGGACGCCGTCGCTGTAGCTCTCCACTCTGTGTTGAGCCACTTGGAGCAGCAACAGATGTGGATCACAGCTCAGCGTTCAACACATCATCTCAAATATTCTCACCACCAAACTGCCCCCCCCCCTCTCACATGTTCCTGGATAAAGGACTTCTTAACCAACTGGCCCCCATCTCTCCTCCACCCGCACACCGAGGACACTTCCAATCTCGTTGTACCTTCTGTATGATGACAAAAAAGACATTCTATTCTATTCTTTCCCGCCTGTCAGATCTTTCAAGAATAAATGAGATAAAAATAAAAATACAAATATAAACAAGAATAGCTTTTAGAAAACTTTGTTTGTCTTGTACAAACAAATAGGTTTGGTACATCAGTGCTTCAGATCATCATTCTCAGACATTACAGTCCAACAAATAAAAATAATTATTGCACACTTTCTGTAAATCCTAAAACCCTCATTTCACTTTTCAAATATCACTGTGCTCATCATGAAATCATGAAAATCGTCAGGAGTGCCCAAACTTTTGCATACCACTGTACAGGCCCTACAGCCCAAAGTAAAGTGAACGGGAGTCTGTCTGGGCCTCTTTATTACGTGGGTGTCATCAAGGCTTAATTTAATTATTGAGCCACTTGCTCAAGCTATGAGGTAAGATCCAGATTTACAAAGTATCTTTATTAGGGGCTCAGAATACAAGATGTTTTGGTGAGGCTCATGAACCCAGAGAATGGGATCTCCAGGCTAATGAGCTTTTAAAAATTGTAGGGACACTTATCAGGCTATATCCTCAATATTAAAAAAAAAAAAACACACAACTCTGAAAACTATCTGTAGCAGAACTACAAAGATGGACTCCTCTGTCATTACACTCAGGTTATAGGATAATGGTGATAAAAACAAACATCTTACCCAGACTGCTCTGCCTGTTTCAATCATTATCCATCCAGATTCCCAAGTGCAAATTTAGAGAATGGGACAGGATCATTTGTCCCTGTGTTTGGAATGGTAAAGCCCCAGAATAAGATTCAAAACTTTATAACTACCCCGATCTAGAGGAGGAATGGGCTTCCCATGTCTCAAAGACCATCAATGCTCTGGTGTATCAACGACTATACAGCAAAATGGAAATCTATAGAGCTGTCACAGTGGAACAAGCCATTACAGAACTTATTAGGCAGCCCAGTGGCTCCCAAACATGATACCCAGAATCACTGGATCAAACTATCAATAAATACTTGGTTAGATATTGTGAAACAGTTTAACCTCCAAAATGAAATTTGTGTATTAAGGTGGCCAGCACACGATCCTGACTGTGAGCCAGCTCAAACAGACTGAAGTTTCAACCAATGGGAGAAGCCAGGGATCACTATGATATGACTAAGTCTTTATTATGCTAAAGATAATAAAGGTTCTCTTAAAGGGAATATCTCACACACATGTTTATTAAGGCCTATAAATCAAAACTGCACAAGAAAATAATTGGAGACCTTCACTGGAACATGCTTCAATCACAAGGCCACTCAGCAGGTTATATTAAGGAGAAATGGGAGAAAGAATTGGACATTATAATCACACATGAAGCTTGGGGCACTATAACCGACACACAAAACACCACAACAAATTCACAAGTGTGGAGAGACTTCTCCTGGAAGACAGTGTGAGGTATTTTATAACCTGATACAAAAGTCTAAACAGACCTTCCACCTGGATGCTGGAGGAATGTGGCACTCGCACATCTTCTGGAGTTTTCCTCTTCTTAAATATTTCCATGAAGGCGTTCACAGCTCTGATAAAGAAATCTTGGGCTATGATATTGACTTCACCTGATTGTCCTTCTACTTGGGAAGTATAGGCCCATCATTACCAAAAAATTATATCCCTTAAACATCTTTATGAGGGCGAGCAAGAAGGCCATAACAAAGCAGTGGCTTAGTAAGGACCAGCCCACCATCAGCCAATGGATTTCAGTTGTTAATAACAGTCAATGCATGGATCATCTGACCTTTAACCTAAGGCTACAAAAAGAAAAAGGGTAACACCCTTTGAGAAAATGGGACGCATACCTTTAAGAAAAGGGTGATAATATTTGTATTTGATCTTTTTCTTTTCCTCTCTCCTGACCCTCGCTGGATGGACATTAATATTGTTTTGTATCTCTGAGCTTTTCCTTAAAACACCAAAACACTGTTCTGTTTGCGTCCATGTGTTATTCTTTATATTATATAAAGCTTTGAATGAAAAATTAAGTATAAAACAAAGGATCCTTGATAGTGGAGGAGTCATCTCCTGCCTTATCCACTCTACCTAACTCTCAGGCTGCTGCAGGGTTCCACAGAAATTAAAGAACAAATCTACTCAAATTCATAAAGATTAATGTGAATACCTCAATATGAAAATATCATATCCATAAAAATCATCTCTAACAGCTGACATGAAGGTCAACACGTTCCTCTTCTGCCTCGTCAACTTTACATGTTGCAGAGTTTCATCTCAAAGCTCCACAACATTCACAATAAGTTAAAGGACAAGTTCAAGCTCATCACGGTTAATGGAAGATGATAATATTATTTAAAAAATCAACTGTGCAACACAGCTCACCATATTAAATATATTTAATATGTTATTTAAAGTTTAAATGTTTTTGAATGAACTGAAAATAAAGTTGCACCTGCAAAATTCCTGCTTTAAAAACATTACTGATACAGAAATATCTCATATCCTGGTCAAACATACAGTCACATATTAGGGAAT
>JAMQGT020015217.1:0-18124 GCA_024447675.2 Pterophyllum scalare | reverse complement strand
GTCCACCTCAGGCAGGAAAATTGGTGTATGATGAAGGGAAAAATGGTTCAAGGACAGAAAAGTCCCATAGGAGAAATGTTTCAGGTGAAGTCAAATTACCCAGCATGCTCCTCTCCACTGCTAACCAGGGTGGGGGTGGGTTTAAGGGTTGCCAGGGAAACGACAGAGGCAGGTGGATGGATGAAATGTGGAAGTGGAGAAGGAGGGTGAAGATGAATGAAGCGCTGTAGTAAAGCGGAGTCATTCCTCTACCGGTAGCCTGAGGTGCGGTGCCGGTGGTCGAGCAGAACTGGCCTTTATGTGTCTGTTGGGCACACACACAGACACATAAATGTGTGCACTCACATCTTCTTTTGGCTTCAAGGTCAGTGCCTCTACTCTTTTGGTGGCTGTGGAGTGGGGGTGGAATAATGAGCCATCATGGAGATTTGAAGGACGAGTTCATGGTGAGCTGACGTATCAAAAAGATGCAAATCTATGAATAAAATGCAAGCACATGTTCCGCACACGCATGTGCGTGGATGAATAATAAACTTGTCAGAGAGATTCTCTATCTCTGCAGATGGAAGCAATAAAAATATCTTTTTCAACCATATTTTATTTATAGATGGCTCTATTTTCAGCTTCTTGATCCGCACTCAATATAAAACACTACACAGGACAGATAATTCAAATTCAGCAGCCTTCAGAGCACAGTCCGTCTCTGAGCATTAAACATGCTTATTCACTGCCCCTTACTGCATGTCTGTTAAACACAGAAGTGCATATGGGAGCCAGTCACCCAAGAATGATGAATCTTAATGTATTCATTTGAAATGTCAACTTTGCTGGACTTCTGAATGAAACTAAAGTGCAAAAGGTGAAGAGCTGCCTCCTCAGGCCGTTAATGTGAAATGACGGTCTTCTTCCTCTGCATCTCCTCAGATGACCTGCAGATTCAATCTAAGAACCATGTGTCACACTGCCAGCCCAGCATGTGGGCTTGGTAAGTGTTGATAAATAACCCCATGAGACATTAGTTTAATTGGAGTGGACGTTTGATTACAACCATTTCACAGCTAAATAAACCATCGATCAAATGTTAGATTAAAAAACAATGACGCATACTTGTATTAAAGCATTGTGTATATGTCTACTGACCTTTCTTGCCTTGATAGCTACTGTATTAGAGATATTTTAGACTTTCAATAAACATGAAAAAGGGTCAAAGTGAGCTTGTGAATTGTTGAAATGAAGCTGAATTCAAGTCTTGGTGATAACCTGAAAGACAACCTAAGTGACTAACTCGCCCGCAAACTATTATGCAGCTAATAGCTTATTCAGCAAGCAAATTTTTAGACATTTTTTTGTTTAGCCATTTACGCAGTATTCTACTGGACATCTTCTCAGCCAGGAAGCTGCAATTTGTCCTTCATGTGGACCCGTGTTTCCTGTGGAAGCTCGTTTTCACCACTGAAAAAAAAACAGATGATGCCAACACATCAAAACCGGGTAGCAACAGTATCAATTAGCTAGCAGTTTACAGCAAATGAGAACACATCGTTGTCAGGTTTTTGACCTTTGAATGGCGAATAAAAGCTGCATAAAAGGAATCAATGTTTTCATGTTGAAGTGTTGGACAGCTGATGCCTTCAGCCTCCTGCTTCCAGGTAACAAGGAAATGGTACCTTCATGGAGGTAACTCAAAAGTCAAAATTTTGACTTAACTCGAAATTTCTTCTGCAGACGAGTATTACTGAAGCCAACTTTGTGTTTCCCTACATATAAATGACTTCTTATTTGTTGCACAGTGAACTTAACATGTCAGACCTCCACCTCTCTGCCGCCTGCTGTCATTATGATGCGAGCAGGTCATCATGTTGTCAGTTGGCTCAGTAGGATGAGAAACGGCATCAGAACCGAGTTGCCCCAGGGCTGTCATGATGTTCTTATTACCCTTCTCCAAAGGTGGTACATTGCTGTGATCGGCACAGATATCTTTGGGGCCCTTACCACCACGTCGTACCCCGGGCAACAAACTTAAAACTGAAAAACAAACGCACACCTGCATAGTTCATGTGAACGGGTTTGTGGGTGATTTCCACAAATGAAAGGGAGCAAGGTCAGAAAGTACAATAATATATTTCCCAGCATACTTCATAGTATCAAAACCTGTTCAGAAAATGTGTTTTAATCTCTGGAGTGTAAAATGAATGAATCACTATTTGCAGCTAAAATTGAATTCATAAGGGAAATGCAGTGGAACTTTTAAAATCTTTCAAACTTTAATTAAATTCAGCAAAACACAATGTGGAGCGGCCACTGTAAAAGTGATGGTGACGGGGCCCCTCCTGCCTCCTGGGCACCGGTGAACCACCCGGGTCACACTGGTGAAAGTTACGCCTCTGCTCTTCTCCTGATCAACAATATTTTCCTTATTTTATTCTAATCAATTAGGGAATATTAAACAATTCTTAAAAACTAATTTCCCAAGAGATGAACTTTGGTTTCAAAGTCAGCATTTTGGAACTATTTTCCAGCTGTTATGCCATCTAAATGTTTGCTGGATTTTTTTTTTTATTGAATTCAAAGATGTGCGTGTCGTGCATACAGGGAGAAACCACTGCAGTACAGCGGACTTCTGTGGATTCACATATAAACACAATGAAAAAGCTTGGCTAAAACCTCAGTGTAACTCATACGATAAAGAAATAATTGAAATAGACTGGGGTCACTGGTTTGGAATAATTACTGGAATTGGTTTGTTTAGATTAAAATGATGTGACTATAATGCACAAACACAACACAAGACAACAAAGCACAGTATTGCAGTTTATGGTGCAAAATCTTTTAAAACTTAAAAACCTTTTCAGAGGTTGTTCCGGCTGATTGAGTAATAACATTTTAAGTTTGGTGTTCCCTTCCAACACGTGTACACTTGACAATATTCAGCCTTGTGCTGTCTACAGCAGACCACCTGGATTCAGATGTCCATGCATAGTAATCAGCAGCCACACAACACAGCACAAGATAACAATACATAACAGAAGGGAAAAGCCTGTTCCTAATAGCACAACCCATCAAAATGCTGCTCACAGCCAGAAGCTTCGAAAGTCCAGGTCCAGCTCTCCGGAGAGCTTTCTATTTTTCTCAAGGAGCACTAAATCCCTCCAGCTTCTCTCAGCTGAATACAATGAAATGGCCCGACTCATTCCAGATTCACCCGGAGTACCTCGGCCCTCACAACTGACAAGGCAACAAAACAGAGCAAAGCCTGGAAAATAAAACCCACTGTAGGAGGTTGTGAACTGCTTTAAAGCTGCCAGAGATTCACTTTTCACCTCCTCTTACTAAATGTTTTTGCATTTTAAAGTAGCACAGAGCATTTCTTATGATGTGGCTGTTTGAAGATTTTTATTTATTTTTGCAAGACAAGGATACACCTCCACTTTTAGAGGTGAAGGCGCAGAAAGCCTCATAAACACCAAACATTTTTATTCTTACTTCTTGCATTTTATATGTTCAAATCAACCGCATAAAAGAAAATAAAACAGAAATATTCTGTAATCCTTCTTCAAATAAATGTTGTATCCTTAAATGATAGTTGTGCATAGAAAGAGCTGGTCTGTTCTTTCATCACTGATCAATGTTAAATTATGCCTCATTTTTATTTCAATGACAATTTAAAGCTTTTTTTTCAGCCATAAGTGATTTCTGCACACAGCATGAGCAATAAGCCTGTATGAGAGGCAAAAAAAACAACTGACTGCAACTTGTAATAACTTAAAGAGACTTGATAAAAAAAATGATGAAAGTGAGAAAAGTAAGGGGTCTTTAAAGCCTCATCCATCCTTCCTACCTGAGATTTAAAGGTCTTTATAATATGATCTTTTTAAAATGATTTTTTAAAGAGCAGGAACTGCTCAGGCAGTGCAGACTGAAACTTTAATGCTTCGTGCTTTAATGGTATCAATATTTCAGCACGGCTAAAAATACAGTCATTTTAACATAAGAGTGAAAGGGTGAGAGCTATAAAGATAAACTGATAAACGGCTTTCACGATTACTGAATTACTCATTTATATATAAAATGTCAGAAAAAGTCAAAACAGTCCAAAATTGATTAAATAGGTAATAAAAGAGAAGCTGGAACAGGGATGTTTTCTGATGATTACTGAATAAGCATTTCAGCTCTATGAATCAGAGCCGTTCACCACATGTAACCTCAGGTTACTTGTGTAACCGTGGTTCTCAGAGTAGCATATGTTACACGTCTCACCAGAGAGCTCTTGTCAAACTCAGAAGTCACTAAAGGGGCGGGGTCCCCTTAGTGATGTGGTACAGGAGCTCCATGTACACTAAACAAGGTGATGGCAGAGGATTTCCCCTTTCCACATGGCTTTTCTCCCAGGTCGCTTGCGCTCCACCTGTCATGATGCCACACACGCAAGAATCACTGTGCTAAGGGGTGATCTCATTTCCTGTTTAGCAACTTTGATTTTGACTCTGACTAATACTTTAAAGCAAAAATCCACACACTGTAATAATGTTGAAGGTTCATCTGACGCTAATTATAGTGCAGGTCGGAAAAATGTTATTAAATGCAGTGTTTCAGAAAACTGTGGTTTGATGTGAGGAATGCAGCAGTAACTTAATCAACAAACTAAGTCTTAGGTTTTGCATTTCCAGCTGTTCTCAGTAAGTTTTCAGTCATTCTTGATACAATCAAGCAGCCTGGACTTCAGCTGACACACACACACACACACACACACACACACACACACACACACACTCATGTGGGGCTGCAGTAACCTTCCCGTTGCTGTGGCCACCCTGCCTGAACTCTCCCACACTCGGCGTCTCCTGAGCTGTGAACATGAACGCCGAGACAGGCAGATCATGTGGCTTTAGTTTCATGTCTTTACACAGCTGGCCTGAACAACAGCGACGGTGCTTCCTGACACCAGAGACACAGAAATATATTGAAATGAACCGACTGAGGACATCAACTTCAAATTCACTGGCTGATAAACCTGTGAAATTACATTTTTGGTGCTTTTTCTAAAACGCAGAAATCCTGCTTATTCCTAAGAGACTAATCGCCTTTCAGCTGTTTACTGTTCCCAGTGTCGAGATTTCAAGATTCTCTCTCTACAAACCTTCTTTGTGTCAGGGTTGAGCTGCTGTGCAGGCAGGAAGGAGGACCCCAATTGCAGAACTCCAGGAAGGTGCTTTCCACACACGTTTATTAACACCAATCATACAAACACAAATCAAAACATGCGCTCTCCCCAGAATACACCAGACGGGGGAGAGACGTGAAACCGACTAGACCAGGACAAGACGCAGGAATAACAGCAGGGCACAACCACAATGACGCGACAAAGAGGCACAGAAAACACCGGACTTAAATACACAGGAGGACAGTAGGGAACACAGGTGATGCATATCACACAGACGAGACAGGAGGACGCAAAACTGAACATGACTGACAGAGACCACAAGACTATCAAAATAAAACAGGAAACACCAGGGACCAGAGATGCATACTACAAAAGAGAAACACAAAACACTGGGCCACCGGCCCAGGACCATGACACTTTGCTTCTACTGCACACATTGTGATGGTACATGCTGAAAATTATTCAACATCATTACTCATTCACTTTGGGACATTTTATTGCCAAAACAATTTTTTTATATATTTCAGAGCCCCCCTCCCCAAGATATTTTTTGTTGCCTAGGGGCAACATTGTGCAACAATGGTACAAAACTACAGAGAAAATTATTAATCCATAGATCATAAGGCAACTGTTACAGAGCAATAAAAATACCATAAGTGTTTCCAAAAATGTCAACAAATGATGAAACAAAGAACTGAAAAACACTTGAAACATATTTCCATATGATTTGATACAGGCTCATATGGCCCATTGTCATGCCATGTTGATTCTCATGTTGTGAGACATTGCTGTCATTCTGTGTGTAAAACTTCACAAAACAGTCCTTCTGTGCTGTAAAACAGAGGTGCACATGACATTTTATACACATTACTTTTGGTGTTCCTGTGCACCCATTAACCCTCCATCTTCCTTTTTTCTCACATATTGTTGGCCAGTGATCAGTACTGTCCATGCGGACATCATGATTTGGAATGGGGGCCATGGGTCCCTGCTACTTTCTCTTCTCCAAATACTTTTGAGATATCCCAACTCCGGTTTGCCCTCTCTTGCTTTCTTTTTTGGATTTGCACAGACGTGCATACACGTGCATGTGGTCACTTTTTGTCATTCCATTCTCAGTGCAGTCCAGTCTACAGAGCACCCAGTATGTCACCACTGCCATGTATATAAAGGAAAGGAAGCGGTACCACATTTTTGAGTGTTAGGGTTACCTTACCTTACCTAAGATACCCTAAGCCTAAGCCTATAAGTCACCCTCAAGAAGTACCCACTTATTACACAACGTTGCCCTGAGGCAACAAAAAAGAAACTGAATTTCTGAAAATGCAAAATAAAAAAAATTCATAAAACATGACAAAATCCCTCTCTACAACTTCATAAACACTCCTGTATTTTTTATTTAGGATTTATGTTATTTTAAATGATTACTAGGGCAATTATTCTTACCTTCTTCTCACACCACATGCTCTTCAGACAATGTGACAGAAAAGGATGTCTCGCCTTCAAATCATGCTTGCTGTTGTTGGGCTGAAATTTAATACTTTTTAAAACATTCTGATTGGTTTGCATCATTTAAGTTCACATGTATCAGGCATAGGGCTTAGAAAAACTTTCTGTTGCCCCAGGGCAACGCTGTGCTGTAGAGACGTTTTCATTAAGTATCTACTGACAGGGTCGCAGACCACAAGCAGTGTTTGGTGCCATATAATGTAATAAATGTAACTGCATGAGTAACATTCAGAGGCAAATATAGAATGCAGATGCCAGTCAAATTGGTTATTAAGCAGTCCTTAATCCATTAGCTCTTCAGTACAAACTGTTCTGCCCTTAGAATAGTTTGGTGAATTCACAGATAGTGTTTGCTCTGTGTCCTGCACACTCAGGAAGCATATATAGTTACCATATAGTTTCTAAAAGTAATGCAAACCACCTCCTGGACAGTGACATTACCTGATTCCTCAGGAATTGTTCTTGGTCTCAGACTGTATAATAATGCTGTTTTCTCTGACTTGCTGGTGCAAGGTTTCATGATGAGTTATTTGCACAGTTACTGGCATGAAGACATGCATTTGAACTCAAAGCCATGCTCTTTCCCTAAACCTTAACCAAGAGATTTTAAATCGTTAAACCAAAGTGAACTTGACAACAAAGAAAAAAATAAATAGGATGTGAACCACTGGCTGCTAGCAGATAAAACTACAACACCACCACCCATCCAGCCTGCCAACACAGATTTCTCTCTCAGAAGCCAATACTGATGCAGCTGCTGCATAGTTATTATTACTATCTATTCTCACTGAGATCAAGATTTTCAAGAGAGACCTGAGTAACAGAAACCTGCCTTCAGTTTCTTTTGATCGGTGTTCCACATCAGTCTTAAATGAAAATCTGGTATCCACCCAAAGTATTTATAACAATTAATAATTTCAATTTTATAACCATGAAGGATCTGAATGTGGATCATTAGTTGGATACTTTTAAGTGACCTTGTGAGAGATTTCTGACGTGCATCTAAAGCTGACTGTGAGTTTGCCAGATTTAAGGAATATAAAATAGTGTAATCTGCATGAAAATGTACATTATGATTTTGGGTAGAAGAGATAATAGTGTTTGTGTACAGGGTGAATAAAAGAGGTTCAAGGATAGATCCCTGTGGAACACCTGCACTAATGCAAAGGACTTTACCTGAACAAGGACTCTAAACGAAATAGATAGTCATGAAAACATTTATTAAACTATCTGAACTGATAGCTAAAGAACCATCATGGTTGGTGATGTCACGGGATGAGAACTTATTCCATTTTCTGTAGTTTATTTGTGAAAAGCTTTAAAGCCAGATCTCAGTTTCATATATTGGCCCTCGATTTGCTGGTTTGAAACTAAGACTCAGGCAGTTTGTATCTGAGCAGGTGAAACCCCCTGAGTGTTACTCTGCTGTTAAATGCACGTTAACAGATCCTGCAGGGGCTTTCTCAGATAAAACGGATCTGGCAAAGTGGCTGTTCTTCATCCAGCTAAACATGTTTTGTTTATCCTACCCCCCTCCAGTCACCCAGCCCTCAACAGGAGTTGGGTCACAGCCAGCGATGGGTTCCACGAGAGCTTTGCATATTTTGGCAGGCAGCTCGATGCGCTGAGGCCGTTCACTACTCTCTGCCTCTTGTTTTGTTTGTTCATCTCCCTCCAACTCAGTTCCACGCTCGGTAAAATCATGCCATTTCGCTCTGAGGCTCTCGTCACTCGCTGTAGCCGGGAGGAAAAAACACAGCCAGTTCTGGCAGCCGGGCTGAGGACAGCCCATTGGACTGGTCTCTGCAGGAGCACTGACTGAGCAGAGGAGGCTTCTCTCCTGCCAAGTTCTCATCATAGTCAGCACTTACAGGGAATGACTAATAACTGTGAGAGGAGGGCTGGGGAGGAGAAAGACAAGACAAGCACCCAGAAAGTTTGAAAACACACCAAGGGTGAGAAATTCCTTGCAAACAAACACGCCTTTATATTCAGGTATTGCCAGAGCTGTGGAATAACTTAAGCAGGTGAGAAGCGGGATGAGACAATATGGTGCAGGCACCGGGAGCTGCAACAGCATTGTCAAGCTGACATGAGCTTTACAGTTTTAAATGGAGTGCTTTGTTGTCGATCCCACTGACGGCTAACACTAACAATGATCCATGAGAGCGAAGGGATGAAGGGAGTCAGGCGCTCCGTGAACTTCCCTCCCTCCCCTCTTCAGACTTTCCATCTCTGTGAGGTTAGGCTGTCGCCGTGGATACCACTGACCTCGCTCATCCTCGGTCAGGGCTTCACTGCTCCCATCTGAAGCGCCACCTTTGTGATTCCACATTTATCGCACTGACATTTTATAACGAAATTCATTTTTGTCTTTTGTTGTGAAGCACTTATCTGTGATAAGTGCTATATAAATAAAATTTACTTACTTACTTACTTCTGAAGACAGCGAGCTCTTGTGCAGGACCAACAAGCTGTTTTACAGTCCAAGTTTTTGCATGCAAGCTGTGAGATGACTTCCTGTCACTGACATCGCTGATAACTTTGAGCCAAGCACGAGAATACAGGGTGTTGCATGACTGGCTAATGCATCTGAAATGCTGCAAGTGAGAAGTTGCCAGCAGTTGTAATCTGAGTGTGAGCTCACAAAAGGCTGTTGGCCAACAGGATGTCTCACAGAATCCAGACTCACAAGTTCAGAAAAATAAGAGAGAGAAGGTGAAAATGTAAAAACCGGTGCTGTGTTAGGATCATCCAGTGATTTTTAACACACATTAATCACCACAGATGATAAATCACATACACTGAAATTTGACATCCTCTGAGCAGGAGCTTTTTCTTCTCTTCATGGTCAGCTTCTATATCAACACTCAAGACACAGTTTAGTTTTTATTATTAAAATCCAAACTGTACCATGATTTTCATAATATACTAACAAACGAATCTCTTAACCATTGTGTCCATTATTGCTGTAAAAATAAAAGACTATTTGTGTTACTTCATCATCTTCATAGTAAAAGAATAATTGCTGAAATGCTTGCATGTCCATTACCTTTAGGCCTTCTGACTCCAGAAGCAGCTGACATCGGCCTACTTCTGTAGCTCAGAACATCTGTGCCAAGTATGACCTGGAAGTCCAAGGTCAAAATGGGATACACCCTCACGGGTGGTAGAGAATGACTGAGCAAAGATCCTGTGAGATTTCCAGATACAGACGGACAAACCGGTGATGGCTAACCAAAAAGACATAGTGGTGGACAAGCAGAGGAAGAAAGCTGTAGTGATCGATGTGGCAATAGACAGTAACATCAGGAAGAAAGAACACAAGAAGCTTGAGAAATACCACCAAGGGCTGAGAGAAGAGCTAGAAAGGATGTGGAAGGTGAGGGTAACAGTGGTCCCCGTGGTAATCGGGAGACTTGGGACAGTGACCCCAAACTGAGAGAATGGCTCCAGCAGATTGAATGACAGTCGAGATCTCTGTTCAGAAGAGCGCAGTCCTGGGAACAGCTAAGATACTGCGGAGGACCCTCAAGCTCCCAGGCCTCTGGTAGAGGACCCAAGCTTGGAGGAAAGACCGCCAGCAGGGCAAGTGTGGAATGACGCACACACACACACACACGCCACACAACATTATGACTTCCTGCCTATCAGAAGTCACGTCAGTGCTCATACCGTTAGGCCTGATTAGTGTATATATTTTGTGTGTGTGTGTGTGTGTGTATGTGTGTGTGTGTGTGTTGGCTGAAGTCAAAATACGTATGTTATATTACATTACATATATTATATTACTATATTACATATGTTTTTATATTTGCATTTACATGTGATTGTACATTCAGTGAGGTATAAAAGTCTGAGAATACCAGAGGTGAGAAGTAACGAAGTACAAATACTTTATTACTGTACTCATGTAGAATTTTCAGGTATCTGTACTTTACTTGAGTATTTATTTTTCTGACAACTTTTTACTTTTACTCCCCACATTTTTACACAAATACCTGTACTTTCTACTCCTTACATTTTCAAAACACACTCGTTACTTTAGGTTTCAGATATTTGAGGGAAGTTTTCATTTCCAGTCACTGCGCCTTCAAACATCAGATCAATCTGAGCCTAGATGGAGGAACAATAACACATAAAAGACAACTGCTGGTGTATTCTCCATCACCAGGGATTATCACATACAAAGAGATTAAAGAGGCAAGACCACTGAATTTATGTATCAATTATAGCGCTATAATCAGAGGTTACAGTGAGCCGGACCGTGTGCTGAGCATAAAAGGAGTAACATGTTGCAGGTAAATGCAACATTTCTAAATGCTCAACAATTAGCAAACACGCAAAGTGTCTGCAGTTTATCACACAGTGTTTCTGCTCGCTAAAAGAACAGCTGCTGTATTTCCAGGGAGAGACACAAATGTGGGATTGCTTCACTCAGAGATGGAGAAAGATGTAAGAAAGAGGACAGGAGAGGAAGACAAGAGGTTAGATTTGAAGGTAAGAACTGCAAAACCAACTGAGGTATGCTGACTTTATGCAATTCAAAGATTGCATGAAAATGCTCTGCAATTTAGTGCAGGATAAACAGGTCAGCTGCTGTACTGTATTTACAGTAAAGCTCTGTGTTGCACTGGTGCACAGAGGCTGTGTTCATGGTCAGAGTTACAGGTTACATGTAGTAGACATGAGTTGACTGAATCCAACATTTATACAGCCTGTATGCTGTCAGTGTAGGGATAGAAATCAGCTAAGAAAGCTGTGAAATACTGGGTTACATCTTTGTGGATCCAGTTCATCCACACAGAGCAGTAAACCTCAGAGCAGCAGCAGCAGGTCAGCTGATCACAGCCTACACACCAACATCATTTACTGGAGCTCACAATAGAAAGCTGTGATTCTTCTCCCCACGCGGAGCCACTACAACTGATCCTAGGGTTCCTCCACCTTCTGAATCCCACTGTAACCCCTGAATATCCTCATGTTTGTGTTTAGGTGTGGAGGCACGGTCATCCTCTACAAAGTAGGACACAGAGAATAGAGCTGTTTTTAAATTCTCTTTCACAGCTTGTGTCCTACATAACAGATTCAAGCTGAGTACATTCATCAGGATTAAAACTTTGATTGGAATAACGTTTCTATTCTCATGTAATATTTTATATTATATTAATATAGCAGGTTCGGTTAGCTTTACACATAAATAGCTGGTAGAAACATCCTCCAAAGAGCTACTTTTACTTTCCTGTACTTTTTCACTTTTACTTCAGTAAAGAAGTTGAACCAGTACTTCAACTTCTACCAGAGTATTTTTTAACACATACTTCTACTTAAGTACAGAATGTCTGTACTTTTGCCACATCTGGAGAGCACATCAAAAATATTTGATATTTTCATGTAAATTTCTAAATGATCTGAAAGTTTGGGGATTTAACAAATATAAGTTCTGACATGTACACTGAAAAATGGATCTCATCAGTGGCTCACATCAACAAGGCCTTAGGTTCAAACCCAAACAGGCTCACCTGGGTGGATCACTGGCAGGGAGTGGGTTAACTCTCTGGGGCTAAAGATCAGATTTCATCTAGCTTCCATCAAACCAGTGTTAGGTTGGCTCTCAGGTGGATGTGCCAGAATAATCAGAGGTTTGTTCAGCTGAAAGAAGCTGCAGATATTGTTCACCTGCTGAATGTGGCTGCGGTTTCAGTTTCCAGGAGAACATTATTGACTATTAACCATTAACTGCGCTCTTCCCAAGCAGTTCTAGAGACTACGCTGGAGTAAGTGCACACTGTGGAGCTCCTCTGGAAACTGTTTACTGTATTTGCACCACTAATAGGAAGCGTTGTACTAATTTCACACTGGAGAAGCAGCACCCTCTCTGTTCACCCTCTGCTCTCCATCTGTGTGGATTAAACATCTTTAAATGGACAAATCCTTAAATATTCCCAAATACAAATGATTCAAAGGTCAGTGTGGGAGCAATGAACTCCAGCAACTGTTGCTGTTGTGACTTAAATAAATGTGACTGCATTGTTATGTTGACACATGCAACATATCTGCACGTGAAACATGACCTGGCACACACAAATACAAAGGAAATGGCAGGCGTGGATCCACATTACTGCAGCACTGATGTCACAGTTCACTGTCAGTCTGAATCCATTAATCCAGAAGCTGTTTCCAGCTCGGACAGAGAGTCATGAGCTGCAGACAGATCTTTGATGTGAGTACTAACAACATGTTTAACTTCACAGGAGAAAAATAAGTTATGCTACTGACAGGTAAATGGGGTTTTTTTGTGAAGGAAGACACCTCAAACACTTTAATTAAAAAAGAATAAAACATTTATTATACTGAAGAACCAGAAAAAGACACACATGCGCATGTGGGGACCCAGAGTTCAGGAGGAGACAGGCCTGTGCGTGCTCTGTCTCTCTCCCTCTGAGCCTGCGTTCCTGTCTAACCATAACATCTTTATACTGCCTCTTATCTATCTGTAAGCATTCTGGGTGCTGTGAGTTGGCCTTCTCTTCGGACTCGTCCAAGCTGGTTTTGCATGACCCAGATTCCTCTCAGCAGCAGTGGACTCATAAAGCACATTATCTTCCTGATGATTTTTAATTAGTCATTTAGCAATCTTGTCCAATATGGTGACGTTGGTGATGTTCTAACTGTACGTTCTGTGGCCTCCAGGATAAAAAGCACTGAGACAGAGAAGTTAGTCTAGCATAATCTATCTGTTGCTCTCTGTCTAGTGTATTATTTAATTGTTTATTATTTGGTTGAACCACTGTTTATTAATTAACTTACTGGAGTTTACTTTTAAACATTTGTCCATTATTCACTGAGTAAAAAATAATCCCTAACACTACACATAGCTTAGGGTTAGTCTTAACATCCACAACATCTCTGGATTCAGGCTGTTTTTAAGCCACGTGCTAAACAAGCATGTTTAGATGTTACTGTCAAAATAAAGTATGAGCCATTCATACATCACCTTTTGTGTTTGGGTATGCTGAATATGCAAATGGCCCCTTTATGCCTCTTAAGACTCCTGTTTACAGCCATCTGGGAAATAATAATGTAAAAGAATCCTTTATTAATCCCATGGTGGGGAAACATAATGTTATTACTCATTAGTACTCTCTCTGTTTTCAGATTTTTTTCAGTTTTATTTCAATAGCTGCAAATAAAACAAAACTACAGGAAAGAGGATTCAACCCACTTCAAATAAAGGCAGAAACATGTGATTTTATTCCAATAAACTAACATTTTAGTAGAATGTTGCATTCTTCTGTAGCTTAAAAATGTAATTTATTATAGAATTACTAATGAAAAACACACTGACTGATCAGGTCATATTAATGCTCATTTCTAGCTGAATATTTTTATTCTTGGACTCAAGTAGAGTAGATGAGAATGATTCATTGTTCAAAATAATAATAATATTTTTATTTATTTATTTATTTTTTTATTTGATCTTGATGCAGCCCCTGAGTTCATCCTCTTCCGGAAACAGCAGCCTGATCTCAGAGGAATGAACAACAAAGTTCATAAATCGGCACCGTTTGCTCCACCTCTTGTCCTAAGACAGCTGGGATAGGCTCCAGCCCCCCATGACCCAGAATTGGATAAGCAGAAGGAAATGGATGTATGTATGGAAACATGGATCAACAGATCAGAGGTCGTGACTATGTTAAGACGACACCAGGCAGGTGAAAAAGAGGAAAACCACAAAGACGGTTCATCACGGATGCAGTGGACACAGATGATTGGTGGATGCAAGGATGCGATGGAGGCAGATGATGTGCTGAGGTGACCCCTAAAGGGAACAGCCAGAAAAAGAAGAAGAACTTTCATGAACTGCTGTGAGAAACAGGCTGTTTTAGCTCCTTCCTCTCAAACTGAAGCTTTGGACAGCAGGTGGGTGGAGAAGGGTGGTGTTCACAGCCGATAATTATTCTTCATCTTATGAGCACACTGATACATTTGTATTAAACTCTTCAGTTTTGTGTGGTCTTTAACATCATCACAGAAACTGAAAATTTTAATGACGCATGTTGCTGCTTAATCCGTCTGTCATTTCTGAACAGAAGTGTATAAAAAGATGTTTTATGGTCAGATATGTGTGGGTAGTTGAACATTACACAAAAACAGTTTCGAGGGGAAACTCGAGATCTGTAATTGTCCATTTGGACTCTGGAGAGTTCCAATTTAGATGTTTACCTCTTCATTTAAATAAATAAAAATAACTTGCGTATAAATGAACTGTGAAAGCACCCCACTATCAAAACTTTGCTGCAGCACGGAGATTTCTCTCCAATTAAATTTACCAAACAGACCAACAAAAGCTTCTGAGCTGTCCACAAACTTTACACTGACCAATGCTGAGCATACAATCAAAAATATACTAAGTGAGAAACGTGACGTCTATCTTCTCAGTTTGCGAAGCCTGTACCAACAAAAATAGATCGTAGGAATAGAAAGTAGGAACCATGTGACACAGATGCACACTAACACACAGCAGCACACACACTCTGTGCATTAAATATGTTTAGTATGCACTCTTTCACGTGTCCTTGTGTGCATGTGGCTAATTGCTGCCTTGGGAAATCCTCCACTCACACAACATGAATCTCTGCCAGCAGCTTTGTTAGCACTTAACAGGCCCTCAGTTATAGCTATGCAGAAATATGTACATATGCATGCATACACACAGGCTCAGAGTCACACATACACACTCATGCAGAATGCTGCCAGGGATGTAACTTCATGGATTTCCCAGGCCTCCTCGGAGGAATGAGCAGATCAGTGTATGTTAGCAACAAAATATTTGTAGAGCACAAAACAAATCTGGAAAACTTCAAGTTTCTGAGTCTGCTCTCTCAGCATTTTCCAGCTTTTCTGGCAACTTGTGAACACCTGAGACTGCAAGCCTGACATCTGTTTCTAATAGGACCACCCCCACCTCCACATCTGGAGGCCAGCCAAAGTTAAATTCCAAACCAAGGGGAAAAAAAAAAAGACTGTATGTACAGAACACGTGATTTACATGTTTAATGTCTGTATGTCTTATAGCTTAGCGTCACTTGTTATGGATCTGCATTGCTTGGATGATAGTGGTCAGAATTTGTCAAAGGTGGTCCAAGGAAGGAACAGGAGAGAACCAGCCTCGGTCATGGCTCACTGATGCACGTTGGGAGTGAAGGCCGGCCCATGTTATCCGATTCAACAGATGAGCTACTGTAGTTCCAACTGCAGAAAAAGTTCTACTGGTTCTGATAGAAAGGAGTCAGAATACACAGTGCATTGCAGTTTGTTGTTTACGGAGTTGCATAGCTGCAGACCAGTCAGGGTGTCCATGCTGATCCGTCCACCACCAAGAGCACCAACAATGGACATGTGGACATCAGAACTGGACCACAGAAGCAATGGAAGAAAGGCTGGCCTGGTCTGATGAATCACTTTCTCTTTACATCACCTGGATGGTCAGGTATGTGTGTGTCCCTTACCTGGCACCAGGATGACAGCGCTGATGGGAAGAAGGCAGTGTGATGCTTTGGGGTTCTGTTGGGAAACCTTGGGCCCTAGCTCACCATGTGGGTGTTACTTTGACACGTACCACCCAGCCCAAGACATTGTTGCAGACCATCTCAATCCAATCCAGCATCTATGGGATGTGCAAGTCTGATCCACGGAGGCTCCATCACATATAGCTTCCAAATCTTAAGGATCTGTTACTAACATCTTGGTGCAGGTACACCTTCAGAGGTCCAAGTAGAGTCCGATGCCTCAACAGATCAGGGCTGCTTTGGCAGCAAAAGCAGAACCAATACAATATTAGGCAGGTGGTCATCACGTTATGCTTGAATGATCTAAAATAAGAATGATAAGAAGAAGAAGAAGAATGATTTTCAAAAAGCGTGTGTGCATCCTGCTGCAGCACACCCCGCAGGCTGTATAGATTCAACCTACAAAGGTCACAATCCAATACTATCATCGCACACATCACAACACCTGAAGAAGAGAAAACATCCCTCCTCACTCTAACTTAACTTTATTCATTTTATGAATAAATTCCACCACAGCGAATTAGCAGAAAGCTGCTCGTCTGGACTCACATCCAACACCAGTGTATTGATGGATGAAGTAATAGGAAATTAGAATATTTTGTCTGACCACCAATAAAAAAAAAAAATATATATATATATTAATAAAAACGATGCATTAGTCCATTACGCCTTCCAGTTTTCAGTAAGCCGGAACCAAGTATGTGCGTTATTCCTCTCTCTCACTGTGTTGTATAAATTGTGTTATTAAGTATTAAAATGTTTCTGTTTAAATTTGCCAGGTGTCATTATCCCCCCTCCTCACCTTCATATTTCATTAACACAAGTAAACATCAAGCTAAATGAAATATTAAGTCCACAGGCTTCTTGAAAACAGCCATTAGTCCTCTCAAATATGCTCTGCCACAGTAATTACCACAGAGGGAGGTTAATCTCTTCCATTATTGCCACCCTGACCAATGGAGACATGATCTCACGGCATCACTCAGCTGAACTGTTTCATCCAGTGAAATGAGGTGGTGTGTGCCTTGCCTCGATTTACTACATGCCAGCAGGTGAGAGTAACACACTGTGAGACACGGCAACTCATGCAGGTAAGAATCGTACAGGAGGTTGTGGTGATGCATCCTGCTGATAGAGAGAGTATAGGCAGAGATGTGTGCAGGTGTCGCCCGTCCAACCACAGATTTAAATCAACCTCCACAAGAATCACAAAACAGCAGGTAGAACTTTACGGCCTTTAAACGTTTAATCAGCAGCTGTGATTCAGTTATAGATGTAAAAAGTGCTTTTTGATTGGCTATAACTACAAACCAGCATGCAAACAATCATAGGAGACTACAACTTCACAATTTTCACTAAATGATTATTGATAACAAAAAGGAAATTAACATTTGGGATCTCTGCACTCCAGCAATTCTCAAACCTCGACAGCAGTTTAGCTTCTTTCAGCTGCCCCCTTATTCACAAACAGTCTCCACAACTCATAGCTCGGACACCCGTCCAGATGCAACACCAAAGGGATTTGTGCCCATTCTGGGGATCAAACCACGGATCTTTCACTTGTCAGGCTAATATGTACTGTACTGCAGAGCCACTCATTACAGTATGAATGGAAAATCCACCCAAACCTTTAGTCACAGTCGTTTTGATGTTCTGATGATTTAAACTCAATTCTCCATCAGCAGTTTTACTTTCCAAAGATCTGAGATGAGTTCCGGACCAAAATAGCTCCAAAAAAGAATGATACAAAGCAAATCATTTTTTTAGAAACATCCGGCTTTGTTTCATTAGTTCAGTTTCTGTAAATACTTCACAGGAATTTTGAACTAAATTACAAAACTACAGTCAAAAGGATTGTATATGACAGAAGCTTATAAACGAT